>OVAP01001445.1:0-23971 GCA_900406295.1 Aurinia saxatilis | reverse complement strand
CCGTCGCAAATTTCCCTCGCAAACGGCGTGTTTTCTTGTAGTGATATATGAACGTTTACGTTCATTTGTAATACATATGATCTCAATATAATAAATATCACAACTCTTCCTCTCTTCCAGTTTCTTTTCTCCTATCAGTGTCCNTTCCTCTCTTCCAGTTTCTTTTCTCCTATCAGTGTCCCGTTCCACTCGGGTATAAATATTTTTGTCTTTCTTTATATTTATTATTCCGATAAAATTATACTATTATTATAACACGTTATCAGCACGATCATTCTATGATTAAACTGAATAAACACCTATATCTTATTATACTATATAAATTATTATACTAGCAGATATTATCCCTATAAGAATTTTATGTGGTTGTTTATCGCACCATTATTCACTTATTATTACCGAGAGCGGTTTGTCCCCCCAATATTATTTTACTATTCATATATCATGGTTGTTCTACACACCATAACTATATATATTATATAATGGACGGTTGAGCCGCGTTATTATTTTATTATTCCTATACATTGGTTGCCCAATGCACCATAACTATATACTATAATAAATGGCTAAGACGCTATATATATCTATATAAATTTACTATTTATTATATGGATGACTCTGTCACCATAATATCCCTGTAAATATTTGCTTATTTATTGGTCTATATATATGGAGGCTCTGCCACCTGTATATAAACCTATGATCTAAATTTTGGAAAATTTAACTGATTGCTTGATAAATTATTCAGATTAATTTATATTATTTAACTTTTATCTCCAACGGTCACAAAGAAAATTTCAACCTTTTAAACGGCTATGAACAGTGTTTTTCAATCTATAGATACCCTCAAATTTCACTCATTTCAAATCATTCAAAACAATTATATCTCTCTCAAAACCGTTTCTAAGAAATTTGTTTAGTTCTAAATTTGTTAGAGAAATGTTTTGTTTGCTTTTGATTTAGCAACATGTGTAATTCTCGGTTCTATTTATGGTTTTCTCGTCGGAGAATTTACTCGTGAAGAATCTATCACGATTTTTGTTTTACTCTTTTATAAGATTATTCTTCTTGTAATATATGTGCTTATTAATATGTCTGGTTTATTTTAAATAAAGAATATTAATAATATTTTATGGTTTTATTTTTGAATATGGTAAATTTTGAGAAGCTCAAATTCTCAGCTCTCAAAATTAATGGATCTAACTACATAGCATTAGCCTCATATGTTAAACTCTATATAGAGTCAGAAAATCTATCCGACGCCATTAAAGAGGGTAATGAATCATCCGCCCAAGCTAAGGCAAAGGCAATAATGTTTCTTCGGAAATATATGGATGAAAATGTGTTGTGTGATTATGCGCACATCACAGACCCATCAGAGCTTTGGAAAGCTCTGAAAGAAATGTTTGATAAATCAGAGGGATATTTATCTCCCTCATACAATGAAAGATTGGGAAAACCTAAGGTTCCATGATTTTGAGAAGTGGAGAAACATTATCTCGAAATGTTGAGAATTATATCTCAACTGAAATATTATGGTATGTATGTCACCGAAGCAGAAATGCTAGAAAAGACGTACCTCACTTTCCACAAAGAAAATCATACCTTGCATGAACTATATAGTAAATGTGGGTATACAAGATTTTTTGAATTAATGGTAGCTCTTTTAATTGTTGAAAAAACAAATGAAATGGGAAGCGAGAAATACCCATAAGAGAATACAATGAATGTGAAAAATCCGAAGAGAAATGTCAAACCAATAAGGGTCATGGATGACATTGACGAGACCGCCATAGCGGATAACTGAAAAATGCTTGTACTGAGACTAATGAAAAGTCTCTAAATAATGCCGAAATTAGTTATTGTGTATTTCAGCTGTTTTCAAAATAATGTTGCTTTTCGCAACAAATTATTGTATTGTTGAAGTTTGTTTCCCTTATCAATGAATTTTACTATGATTATATTAATGTTCTTATTGATTACAGAAAATGGATGGAACAAAATCGAAGGAAACGTTCGAGATATTTGTATACCAGATAGTGGAACAACACACACTATTTTGAAGGATAAGAGATATTTCTCTCATATAAAACCGAAAAGGGTTATTGTAAACACAATATCATGTCCTACGGACGTAATTGAAGGGATTGAAAAGGCTAACTTTATGTTGCCTAATGGAACTAAGTTTTTCCATAGATAATGCATGTATTCTCCAAATTCAAAAGGGAATTTGTTGAGTTTCAAAGACATATACCTTCAAGGATATGATACCCGGTCTAGGACTGTGGATGAAAAGAAGCATATATATATATATATATATATATATATATATAATTTCCGATAAATCCGGAAAAAGAATTATCTTGGAAATTTCCAGAAATTCCTTCGGGGTTGCACCCCACATATATAAATGCAATAGAATCGCATCTTGTGATTAAGAGAAATTCAGATGATTTCTCATTATGGCATGATCGCCTTGGTCATCCAGGCACCACAAGTATGCAAAATATCACTGAGAATTCACACGGTCATTCATTGAAAATCCAAGAGATATATCATGGAAAAAAAATGACATGTGAAGCACGCTCTCTTGGAAAATTAATTATAAGACCGTCGCCAACCAAAATTGATAAAGAATCACCAAAGTTCCTTGAAAGAATTCAAGGAGATATTTGTGGACCAATACATCCACCATGTGGACCATTCCACTATTTTATGGTGTTGATTGACGCATCTAGCAGATGGTCACATGTTTGTCTAGTATCATCTCAGAATATGGCATTTGTGAGATTTCTAACTCCGATAATCAAACTGCAATCTCAATTTTCTGATTATCCCATTAAGAGAGTTAAATTAGACAATGCTGGTGAATTCACTTCCCAGGCATTTAATGACTATTGTATGGTAATGGGAATTGAAGTTGAACATCATGTAATGCATGTTCATACACAAAATAGTTTGGCTGAATCATTAATTAAACGTCTGCAATTGATTGCAAGACCGTTGATAATGAGATCAAAACTCCCAACATATGTATGGGGACATGCTATCTTGCATGTTGAAGCACTTATTCGGATAAAGCCAAATGCGTATCATAATTATTCCCCATTACAACTAGCATTTGGTCGAGAACCAAATATCTCCCATCTAAGATTTTTTGGTTGTGCGGTATATGTGCCTATAGCACCACCACAACGCACAAAGATGGGACCTCAAAGAAGGTTGGGAATATATGTTGGTTGTGATTCTCCATCAATTACACGATACCTAGAACCGCAGATGGGTGACGTTTTCACGGCACGATTTGCTGATTGTCATTTTGATGAAAAATTATTCCCGGTTTTAGGGGGAGAAAATAAACAAGTAGGGAAGGACATAAAATGGTCTGTACCAACTCTCTTACACCTTGATCCTCCTACAAAACAGTCAGATCTAGAAGTTCGACGAATTATGCATTTGCAGAGCTTATCAAACCAGCTATCCGATGCATTTGCAGATACCAAAACGGTAACTAAGTCACATATACCCGCTGCAAATGTTCCTGCTCGTATTGAGATACCAAATGAACATAAACGAGCAGATGATACACGTAAATCTAGAACGCGCTTGAAGCGTGGTAAACCCGTTGGTTCTGAAGATAAAAATCCTAGAAAACGAAAGGAAGCTGAAAAGCATGATGACCCCAAAATCACAAAAAGTGTTTTGGAGGAATCGAATCATGAGTCTAACGACAATACAAAGCATTGTGAAGGAAATCATGAGATTTCCATAAACTACATTAATAATGGAAAGATATGGAATCGAGATGAAATAAATGTAGATGATGAAGTTTTCTCATATCACGTGTCTATGGAAATAAATGAGGAAAACGAAGATCCAGAACCCAAATATGTATATGAATGTCAAAACAGACATGATTGGGTAAAATAGAAAGATGCCATACAAGCCGAACTTGATTCACTTAATAAACAAGATGTCTTCGGGCCTATTAGGCCCACACCCAAATATGTGAGGCCAGTTGGATATAAATGGGTCTTCGTTCGAAAACAAAATGAGAAAAATGAAATTACGAGATACAAAGCTCGCCTTGTTGCTCAAGGATTTTATCAGATACCCGAGATTGATTATGAGGAAAGATATTCCCCCGTTATGAATGCAATAACGTTTAGATTCTTAATGAGTCTAGCGGTTAACGAAAATCTAGAGATGCGTCTCATGGATGTCGTTACGGCATACTTATATGGATCATTGGATACTGATATCTATATGAAGATCCCTGATGGATTTAAAATTCCAGAATCATTAAGATCCAAACCCAAAGAGTTATGCGCAATAAAGTTGCAAAGATCATTATATGGGCTCAAACAATCTGGACGTATGTGGTATAATCGTCTCAGTGAGCATTTAATGAAGGAAGGATATGTAAATGATCATATATGCCCTTGTGTCTTCATCAAGAAAACAACATCCGGATTTGTAATTATCGCGGTGTATGTTGATGATCTTAATATAATTGGAACTCAAGGGAAAATACAGAAAGCATCAAATTATCTAAAAGGGGAATTTGAGATGAAAGATCTCGGTCAGACAAAATACTGTCTTGGTCTACAAATTGAGCATTCTCAAAAAGGTATATTTGTGCATCAATCTACATACACCAAACGAGTGTTAAAAAGATTCAACATGGATAAAGCAACTCCCCTGAGTACCCCTATGGTCGTAAGGTCACTTAATGTTGAAAATGATCCCTTCCGACCACATGAGGAGAATGAAGAAATACTCGGTCCTGAAGTACCATATTTAAGTGCAATTGGAGCACTTATGTATCTTGCAAATTGTACTCGACCTGATATTTCATTTGCTATTAACCTCTTAGCAAGATTTAGTTCGTCCCCCACGCGAAGACATTGGAATGGGATTAAACATGTCTTACGCTATCTTCAGGGCACTACTGATTTATGATTATTTTATGCTAAGAATTCAAACAATCAAATGGTTGGTTTTGCAGATGCATGATATTTATCAGATCCACATAAAGCTCGATCGCAAACAGGATACGTCTTTACAATCGGAGGCACTGTTATATCATGGCGTTCTTAGAAGCAAACACTTGTAGCTACTTCATCAAATCATGCTGAAATCATTGCACTTCATGAAGCANGGCGTTCTCAGAAGCAAACACTTGTAGCTACTTCATCAAATCATGCTGAAATCATTGCACTTCATGAAGCAAGTAGAGAATGTGTATGGTTAAGGTCAATAAGCCGACACATTCGATCAAGCAGTGAAATACGCGTAAACACGGAGCCGACCATCTTATATGAAGACAATGTTGCATGTGTCGCTCAGACAAAGGAAGGATATATCAAAAGCGATAGAACCAAGCATATCCCTCCGAAGTTCTTCTCATATACACAAGAGCTAGAGAAGAATAAAGAAATTGAAGTAAAATATGTCCGATCATCTGACAATGCAGCAGATCTCTTTACAAAATCTCTTCCCACCTCTACGTCCAGGAAACATGTCCATAACATTGGCATGCGCCGTCATCAAGACTTATAAGATGGCATCCTGACTATTCGAGGGGGAGATTGCGTGGTTGCACTCTTTTTCCCTTACCATGGTTTTTCCCACAGGGTTTTTCTGGAAAGGTTTTTAACGAGGCAGCAAAATATCTTAACGCAAACAAGCCATAATAACAGTGGTCTCCAAGGGGGAATGTTGTGAATGTCAAATTATTCATCTAAAAAAAGTAAAAAAAAGAAACTACAAACGTGCGTTTTTATATTTTATATATTTTGTATGGAGCCCACCGTCACTATACGAACACAGTAACTTTCTCTTTTCACCGCTATATATATATATGAACGTTTCCATTCATTTGTAATACATCTGATCTCAATATAATAAAGATCACAACTCTTCCTCTCTTCCAATTTCTTTTCTCCTATCAGTGTCCCGTTCCACTCGGTTATAAATATTTTTTGTCTTTTTTATATTTTATTATTCCGATAAAATTATACTATTATTATAACATTCTTCATATTAATAATAATTGTTGACGTTAGAAAAAAAAAAAAAAAAATTATAAACCATCTAAGGCCTTGTTGTGTGAGAAACTCAAATATGTGGCCCGATAACATTGCTGCAAGGCCATAAGAAAATATTAAAAGCCCAAAAGGAACACAAGCGTGTTTTGCATAAGAGAGCTCTCTCAACAATGGCGGTCGGAACCCGGAAGTATCTTGTGATTTTTGTCATTCCGATTTGAAGCGAAAGAAGCCGGAGAAGGAGAAGATGTCGGGTATGGGGGACGGTTACGTTGGTACGTCGCAAGATGCGGTGAGGATACGGCGACTGCAGAAGCAAAGAGAAGCTGAACGCCGTAAAATCCAGGAGTTGAAGAGCAAGACTGCCTCCGGCCAAGAGCAATCTGGTCTCCTCCAATTCGGCACCAGCTCTTGTGAGGTTTGACCACTTCTCTTCTAGATCCCACCAACTATACTCTTGTCTCCTATTTCTAGGTTTCTTCTCTAATTTGATTCGTATATCTATGGAACTAAATTTACAACTTTAGTTGGATTTTCCGAAATCTTTCCTTGAAAATTGAAGCGTTGTTGTAAAATTGTAGAGCAAATTAGATCTCTTTGAAATTGGGCTGTGTTCATTTTTACGTGGATGTTTGACATAGTTATTGTTCTCTTTATTTCTATAGATTCTTGACACTGCTTTCAAGAAGGAAACAGTTGGTTTAGTTACAAGGGAGGAATATGTGGAGAAGGTAATGGCTTTATGACTCTCCAATCTATCTTTCGATTTTACCTGTCATCTAGATTTCGGTGTTAAATTGTGTGTTGTGATATCTGTAGAGAGTTAATATTCGTAACAAGTTTGAGGAAGAGGAAAAGGAGAAACTGCAGAAGCTACAGCAAGAGTGAGTTTGGTTTTCATAGTTATTGATGATATTCTTTTATCGGGTTAAGCGTCATCTAATTTGTTTATAAACTACAGGGAGGAGGAGCTTCAGCAACAGAAGCGTAACAAGAAAAGAAAGATTAAGGGAACCTCCCGCTTATCTTTTGCTGAAGATCTTGAGAATGGCAGTGATGAAGATGATGGAGAAAACAGTAAGTGGATCGATTCATCAATCTTGTTGACCAAACTTGGTCACATGTACCATACTTTTTAGATTTTCTAAGGTTTACCGTCGTTCATGAATATGCTATAATGCGAGTAATAGAGCAGTGTAGATTGTGGTGGTGGTAGGATTAGGTGTGATAGTTGCTGTCGTTAAATTAAATGACTGAAATTATTTTCCTTTATTTTTGTTTTGAAAGCTGAAAAAGTATGAAGCTCTATTTTTTGCAGAATGATTGAACGTCATCATGTACTAAAGTATTTAATTCCACAATTATAGATTGGTTTCCTGCTTGGTTGTTGTAGCTGCAAATAGATTGATGGCACTGTGGCCCAGGAATTCCAGTTCTCATCTCATGTTACCCTCTTGAGTTTTCATATTTGGTCATATCTATCATGTACCCAATTTATGCAGAGACTTCTGGGACAATGAACGTACGCTGTGGAAAACTTGGCAAGGACCCCTCAGTGGAAACGAATTTCCTGCCTGACAGGTGAGATCACTTGCTCTCTTGTTTTCCTTTATCTTAACTGTCTGCTTTTACTGTATGTCTTAACTTTAGCTGTGGTGTTTGAGGTTGCTGTTTCAGTGAGCGAGAGGCAGAGGAACAAGCTGAACGTGAAAGGCTGAAGAAGCAATGGCTTCGTGAACAAGAGCAGATTAAAAGTTGTCCACTTTCCAGTTGCTTTCTAATCTTTGTAGTACT
The DNA here is from genome assembly GCA_900406295.1 of Aurinia saxatilis. Classification (NCBI taxonomy): domain Eukaryota; kingdom Viridiplantae; phylum Streptophyta; class Magnoliopsida; order Brassicales; family Brassicaceae; genus Aurinia; species Aurinia saxatilis. Next base: position 16,127 of record OVAP01001445.1, on the reverse strand, counting down.
GTTTGATTCGAGGAAGGTTGTCTAACTTTTTTTTGTGTATTTCAGATGAGCCTCTTCAGATTACTTACAGTTACTGGGATGGGACCGGCCATAGACGAGTTATCCAGGCAAGCACAAGCGACATCTTTGTCTTGTTGTTTGCGCTTGAGTCTGATAATATACTCACATTTGTGATATACCCTTTTACAGGTGCGCAAGGGTGATGCGATTGGGAATTTTCTACGGGCTGTTCAGCAGCAGCTTGCCCCTGACTTCCGGGAGATTCGGACGGCATCAGTTGAGAATTTGCTATATGTAAAGGAAGACCTTATTATCCCGCATGTAAGAACCCTGTACAATAATGAACACTTATTTATCAAGTTATTCTCCGTCCACTATCTGGAACGCAACGGTAACATGGGGATGTTGTTTTTGATATTTCTTTCTAATTGCAGCAACATAGTTTCTATGAGCTGATCATTAACAAAGCTAGAGGGAAGAGTGGCCCGGTATGCTTTCTTGACAGTTTGAAATTAATGCATAGGGTAATATTTATTTAGAAATCCGAGCTGAAACTCCTCTTGTACTGTTTTTCTTATCAGCTGTTTCACTTTGATGTGCATGAAGACGTGAGAACAATTGCAGATGCAACGATAGAGAAAGACGAGGTATGTTTCCGTGATCCATTTGCATCAGAAAACAGACTAAGTTCATTGATGAGAAGTGCTGGTTTCTAAAGCTTGGAAAAATGTATTATTGTTAGTCGCATGCGGGTAAAGTTGTGGAGAGGCATTGGTACGAGAAGAACAAGCATATATTCCCTGCTTCCAGATGGGAGGTAACTCCCCTCTCTTTACACAATTAATACTCACATAATGTAGTCTTTGTAATGTTAAGCCAACCTAAGTTTTTGCATTATCTTTGTGCAGATTTACGACCCGACAAAGAAATGGGAACGGTACACAGTCCATGGGGATTGATTTACCCCAGAAGATGGTTGTGGTGGATTACTTTGTTGACATTGGAATCTGGTTGACATAATTGATCAGATTTGGTGTAATAGTAGTGGAATGTTCATGGAATTTTTTAATGCTTATTCCTCTTAATGTTGGTCCCTCTATGTAGCACTACTCTCTCCTCTAATACTTCAAACAAATCGTAGGAATGGTTTTGAATACATTTCCTTTCAATTTTCCGTGTCATTTTGTGATATAATTACCCCAGACATAAGTAAAAAAACTGTGTGGTGACACATTCTGACCCTCCAAAAAAAAATAAAAACACACAAATTAAGAATGTCGAGGAAAGTAAGGTAAGAAAATCAGGCAAAACGGTGTCGTTTTTGATTTTCTGTGGTAGTGTTGTGTTTTGTTATCACTTGGTTTTTGTCCCGAGTGTGAGAGAGCAGCATAAATAGCATCGAGCACACGATTCTCCTTGGCAATTTCGTTGACCAGAAACCAAAGAAGAGATGATGAATCTTAGGGTTTTGTTCCTCGCTCTCCTTCTCCTCGCATCTCCTCTGCTTCAAGGTCTCCTTCCTACCATCTCGTTTTGTTTTTCATTGTTGTCTGGATTTTTGTAGATCTAGATCCGTTTTGTTTCGTAGTTGATAACATTTCATGTTTGATCTGTGGTTCCGATCTGGTTATTGTAACGATCTGGTCCTAACTTTCAGATTATGTTCCCTTGTTATTCATCGACCCGAGTGAAATTGAGCTCGTTTGAAAGAAATTTCCCTTATTGTGGTTGTGTGATTTTTGGATATTGCTCCCCATCGTAAACTTGTCTCGTTGATCAATGTGTTTTGAAACAGACAAAGCTTGTCTGCTTGTAGATCGAATGCCAAGTAATAGATTCTTCAGTTCTGTTTGCGTGCATGTCTTTCAACCTTCCTTTCTTGCAAATTGTAACCTTGGTAGATCATGGTTTTGTTAAACTTGGCCTGATTGGTTTTATTATCCATTCACAGTGGCTAGATGTCAGTCGGAGGCTGATGATCATTCCAGTCTCGTTGACGACGTTGTGGGAGAACACAGTGATTCCGGGGTGGAGGAAGATGAACAGGATTTGGATAACTTGACCTCAGCTCCAGGAGTTGAGACAGTTTGTGTTTTCCCCAAGAACAGTGCCAAATGTAAGGGATTGCCCTTTTTAAACATTGTTGGCATTTCCTTAAGATTTTGTCTTTGATGACCCGTTGTTTCCTGCAGTGGTTCCAGCTGGAGAAGAGACGGAGCTCCTTGTTGGTCTGAAAAACGATGGTACCTCTTTTACCCATCTCTTTCGGTTTTCTGTTGGTTGTAAAATCTAAACGTCTCCAAATTGGATGTGACATAACAGGAAAATCTAGCCTAGGTGTGATGGGAATTAGGGCCAGCGTTCATCTTCCTTATGATCATAAATTGCTGGTTCAGAATCTAACCATGCTGGTAAGTTGTTTTCTACTAATACATGTGATTATTCGCTAAGTGCTTCTTTCATATTATTTCGTCAAACTTATATATCAACCGCAGTTATCTTGGAAAGCATTTGTCTATATATTTGTTATGATTTTGTGTGTAAACGTGTTTTCTGATGCTCTCATGCTACCTTTCTATTGCAGAGATTCAACAATGCATCCATCCCAACGTCTCTTCAAGCAACATTCCCGTACATCTTTGCAGTCAGCCAGTACTTGCAGGTACAAATATCCCACAACAAACAGCTAATCATTCTAAAAAGAAGTACTGTAATTTACAAAAGCTTAGACGATCTGATCTTATTTGGTGTTGTTGTCTTGCATAGCCTGGAGCATTTGATCTGGTGGGTTATGTCATCTACGACGTAGAAGGGAAGCCATACCAGAGTGTCTTCTACAATGGAACCATAGAGGTCGTTGAATCTGGAGGTCTTCTCAGCGGTGAATCTGTCTTTCTTATAACACTCGGAATTGCTCTCCTTCTCCTCCTCGGTCTATGGGCATACAGCCAAGTACAGCGTCTCACTAAGGTAAACCATTGGATCTCTGTTCCTGTTAACCTTTGAACAATTAATATTCATTTGACAATCTTTCTTCTCTTTTACCAGAAAACCAAAAAGGTGTCCAAGGTGGAAGTAGGAACCAGGTCTACTGATGCATCACTCGACGAATGGCTCGAGGTTAGCTTCTCTCCCTGTCTCTCTTTTAACGCTTGTTTCCTTTTCATTGTGATTGAATCTCTGATTGAAATGTGTGTTATGCCTTCAGGGAACTCCTTTGGCCAAGACGTTGTCTGGGAAATCGAAGAACAAGAAGAACTAGAAGAGCTTTTTTGGCTCCTTACAGTTTTTCTAGACTTCTTTGGGTCTTTTAAAGAGTTTCCAAGTTTAAAGTTCAGTCTTGAGGAAATCTAGGTTTTGAACTTTACTACATTTTTTTTGTTCCAGCATTGTACTATTTTAGACAATCTTTCTTTTCTTCTTGTCATGATTATTCTCCTCATAAATCAACTTAACTTATAGTCATTTAGATCTGCCGTTTTCTAGTTATCAGCCCTATATAATAACTGGGCCAAAGCGTTCCAACATTCATATTGATTAAACACGAATCAATGCATCAAGATGATCGCAGTTCACGTCACTTAACGGGACAAATTAATAATCATTTACAGTGATGAGGACTCGAAGAACAACATTTTGCCACTCCAGTTCCATTGGCTGGAACGGCCATGAACTACCGAACATGGCTGTGTTGAGAATTTTGTTTTAAATTTTATACTGGAGACTCTTGAGATTAAGTTGTACTCCAAATACTGTATATAGAATAATAACTTTATAAGTTACAAAGATCTTTAATCAAAGACTCTTTTTCTCTCTGCTGCAGAGCCAAACTCTCTTCAAACCCGAGCTCATAAATCAAATTTTGTTTTCCATTATTAGTTCAAGAAGAAGAAGTAAGAACACAACAACAAGGTCGCTAATCCCACTTTATTTCTGATCTCATCGGTCCCATGGAGAGAAGCGATTTCCATTACATCAATCAGGCAACAACTTTCTTTGACGTGACTGAGTTCACAATGGTCGCAAACTCAGGACCCTAGAGTTACATCAAAGATGAGTTTGAGTTAAATCGTATTCATCCACCGCAATATCCCCAAAGGTCTAAAGCTTTAGTTACCTTCAAGGAAGCACCACCGACTAGGAATCCATCAATGTCTTCTTGTTTGGCAAGCTCTGCACAGTTGCCTCCATTGACAGAACCTGGCAAGTGAGCAGGATACAATCAAAACACCATAAATGATGCAACATATAGTTTGAGTTTCCCAGGTGGCTAAAGTAGCGCACCTCCGTAAATGATTCTTGTTTTGGAAGCGACTTCCTCAGAGACATTCTTCTTGAGCCAATCACGAACAGCTACATGTACTTCCTGTGCTTGTTGAGGAGATGCAACTTTACCAGTTCCAATGGCCCATACGGGCTCATATGCAACAACTACATTGTCCCAGCTGGGCACAGCATCTGAAATATACAAATAACTACTGCTGTGAATTGAATTCAGACATGATTGGGAACATGAGTAGGTGATAAAAGACAGTTCAAGAGCGGTTACCAGCAAACGCCTTCAATTGCTCGAAGCAAACATCAAATGTCTTGCCTGCTTCCCTCTCTTCTAGCTTTTCCCCAATACAAGCTATAACTCCGAGACCCTCACTCAATGCGTAAGCAGCTTTCTTCCCGATAAACTATGATTGTGTTGAAAACAGAGAAACTATGTCTTAACGAACCGTTCTTGCCAGCTCACTCACTAGCTCTTAAGTATTTATTTACTGACCTCGTCATTTTCTCCGATGACATGTCTTCGTTCGGAATGCCCAAGAATGACCCACTTGCAGCCAAGGTCTTTCAGTTGTTCCACACTGTGTAGTGAAACGTGCGACTTTAAATTCAGAATAGGTTTATATATAAACACCCGAATCTTTTATCACACAAACAGAGAGATAGTATAAATGAATAAGAGGAGTCGTAACCTGATTTCACCAGTGAAGGCTCCACCTTTTCCGACCCAAGAGTTCTGACCCGATATTTCAATACGATCGGTCAATGAAGATTTGACCTGGTCGATGTAGACAAATGGAGGTGACACAACAACATCTACACATAAACGATCATTAAACATAATTGATCAGCACAAGGATGGTATCAGAATAACTTTAACTCCGTGAAAACTAACATGAACATAGAACGTCTATGGTAGAAACTCGAGCATCTCACCTACATCTGCTTCCAAGGTGGCACTGTTGAGATCAGTAATAAGCTTGGCAATGGAGTCCTTGGTCCCGTTCTAAAAGGCATGGCACAAGAGACATTAGACTGAGGAGAGACAAGAAACAGAAGCAAACAAAAAAGGAGTATGAAGGCGAATCCAATTGCTGTGGACATTGTACTTACACATTTCCAGTTTCCTCCAACGAAAAACTACAACACAGGAGAGACAGAAACCAAGTGTTCAGACAATAATAAATATCACAATATGGAAGGCAGTAAATCCTGAATCCAGCATGCAACGCAAACCAAAACAATCGTCTATAGAGACTAAAGCAACACTAAGCATTTTGAAGACAATGCAGAGATTTGTGATTCTTTATTCTTGAGGTCTCAAGCAGAGAAAAGGGAATAATTTTGTCAGTCAGAGCATTGAAAACAGAGTAAGGGGTGTTTAAAGTTGGAACCTTTCCGGATCCGGCCATGGCGACAACGCCTCTGGGAGAACGGTGAGAAGAAGAAGAGGAGGAGGCGAGGCGGATGGAGGAGTTGACGCGGTGGGTGAAGGAGACGGAGGAGTCAAGTTTGGGGGAAATGCGGCGGGGGCCAGAGAAAGAGGGAGCAGAGGGCTGAATGCCACCGGAGATTTGGGCGGTGAGAGAGGTAGCCATCGAGAGAGAGAAGAAGAAGAAGAAGGTTCGCTGTGGCGTGTAGTGAGTGGAAAAGGCGATAGAGACGAGACTGTGACTCTCTCAGCTGCAAAGGAGATAGAAAGGCATCGAGGGTTGGTGGTGCTGCTGCGTTTCTGACTCCGAGGGCAATTTCGTCTTTCTTTACTACCAAAGGTTTCACGCGCCTCTGATTTTACGCACTGCCGTCCTGTTTCAGGTGCCTACCTCAGTTTTCTTTTTTTTATCGACCAAATTTTTATAAATCAAAACAAACTGCACGGATCGATTTTACCAAACTACCGGCTGTGGATTAGAGTCTCGTTGGATACACGTCATGGAAAAATCTGAGAAGTGTCCACGTAACTCCTGAAAACAGAATGTTAAAGGCCGATCATTCATCTAATTTTTGGATACTCTTAATAGATTCGAGATAATTAGTCAAAAAACCAAAAACAATGTATGCCTCACTCTAGAATGATTGTCATCGTCTAGATGGAGCTTCGAAATTACAGTGCAGCGAAGATAAGCTTCGGCGGATGCCTGCCCAAAAGAATAATCCAAGTTCCTTGACAATACACTCATCCGAGTCCATAGGTGAACTCCAAACTCACTCAAGAGCCATCAACCTTACAAAAGAAATCAAAACTCGGAACCGTGATTCTATCATCAACAAGAATGAGACTATTTACCACTTGACTCTCTTGCCAGGCCAAACACTCACTATACGCCATTTTAAAATTTTCAACGGATTCAAATTCAACCCTTTTAAAAACTTTTTTACGTTGTGATTTCCAAATAAATCACAACAACCATGGGAATAATTCATGACTCACAGTTAAATTATCCACGATATATTGTTGTGTGGGTAAGCGCCAAAACAGATAATCCATATTATCCTAAACTTAACTGTTTGGGAACAAATTGAAGCTCGTAAAAATGCTTGCCAATTGCCAGGTTTTCATAGTGGTAGGCATTCAAACAAAGCATGATTTATTTTCTCTTCCGCAAGACCACAACACGTACAAAAAGTACCAACATTTCTCCCTTTGTTTGTAATCAAGAAAGAGTTGCTAATGAACCATTCACCACTTGCTAAAGGAGATGTTTAATCTTATATTTAGTTTGTACTTTCCAAGTGTGTGCTTTTAAAGGAGCAATGCTAGGTTCGGCAATAATTTTCCGTTCCACTTTTGTTTCTCTTTTTAGGCTAACCAATACACATACCGCATTGTATAATTACCGGATTTTGTAACATGTCAAAGTAACCTATAATGTCTCAAAGAAGATTTGACCACAAGACCGTAGACCAATTAAACATATGTGGGATCCATCAATTGATGTAAGAGCGGAATGTTCTAACCATTATCATCACCTTGAAATAGGTGATTCACCATGAGTGTTGGGTAAAAATCTTGTCATGTTCCTTAAGCGGGACGAGGAAGGTCATCCGGTATTCAACATTTGTCTCAAGCGGAAATCGATCGCCCATCACCCACCCGCATACGCCACCTTAAAGTAACAGATCTTGACCGGAGAAAATACTTGACCATACTTGTGAGGGAAAATATGCCTTCTTGGCATGCAAGGGGTGTGTATCATGATAATAGCATCCTTTTAAGGACCATGGCAGGAATCAGTAAATTGATAAAGCTGGCAGAGCTTCTTAGCCAATAAGGTCGTATTAAAATTATCCAATAAAAAGGAACCCAAGGACGCATTCGTATTTTGCATAGCATAATTTTTCTCATGCACTCCAATGGATTCACCGAGAGGTTCCATTTGAGCCCCACCAGAAAAATAAAACTTACACATGTTAAATTGGTAATTAAGGGTTAGGGAGTCTAAGACATAACATGATTTGGTAAAGCAAAGGCAACTGATATTATCATACTCTCCTTGCCTCCTTTCGAAAATAATCTAGATGAATAACCATTAATTTTGCAAGGGAGTTTCTCATCGGCAAAGTTAGATTTTTTACTCTTGGGCCCTCCAAAACTTTCTAGGAAACCTAAGTAATTTCTCATCTCTCATTCCTTACGAATCCCTAGCAATGTCTTAATATCCTCCTAAATCGCTTCTGGGACCTTGAGGCCAAAGAATATTGAGGATTTTATAATTAGTTACTTGCCATGATGCTCGTTCGTATGCCCGAATCATTTCCAAAATACATGCACACTCAGCCACAATCGCTTGACATACAAACAAACTATCATCTACAAAGAGAAGATGAGAAATAATGGAGCTCCCTCTAGTTATATTCAAACCCGTCACCAAAAAAATAGCAATTAATACATATCTAAACGACATAAATAAAATGGAGATAGAGGGTCCCCTGCATTGACCCTCTATATGGTAACAGAGCCTTTAGGTTTCTGATAGGACTGTTATTTTACCGATTTTTACTATATATTTTAAGTGTTTTTTTTTATAAAAGTGGTGTTTTCACCTTTATAAGTTTTCAAAGTGTTTTGAGGAAATACAAGCGCTTAGGTGCAAAAAGGCATTTCTCGCTTAGGGCAACAATCTAGCATAAGAAGTTCGTGCTTAAATGAAGATGTTATGTATTTTGAATGAAAGTGAAATTTGAATACAGCAAAGCCACGTGAAGTAGCTTTCATTTGCAATAGGTATAAAGTCATCCGGCCTAATAACCAAGGAGAAAAAACCCAATCATGGAAGAGATGTCTTTTAGAATCCCAAGATGATTTTAAAGCCCAATCGATCAAATGCAAAGATAGTCTCGATCGAATGAAGGAGGATAAGAATAAAAAGCTTCAAGACTATTCTGAGAATATTCAGTTCTTATCCAAATTTTTTTTTGATAACACTCGATCGAATGCAAACAAATTCGATTAAATGGAGAGGATAAAATCAAGTATTTTAATCTTGATCCACTGATTGTATCTTATCACTTCACTGAACCCCTTGGACAACTCGCAGTCTCTATAAAAGCACATTTTTCTGGCTGAAGAGAGGTGTGCCTCTCTAAACACCAAAGCTCGCGGAGAGAGCACTTTGCTTTCAATACCTTTATACATCCTCTGTAATTTTGTTTCTTAGTTATTAGGAGAGATAATTCTATGTATTTTAACCCATGTTGCTACTACTTTTATCATGGGTTTGCCATTTGATAAATGGGAAGAACCGTTGGTAGAAAAGTGTTGTCATGTCATTTAGTCCTGGAGACTTCCAGGGAAAATTGGCAAACAATGCTTTTCGTATCTCCTCCTTCGTAATGTCATGCAGTAGTTGCCTAGTCATATCCTCCGCCACTGATATATCGTGGTTTTTATGGTTTTAAGACACGATATAAAGTGTTTTATCGAGTATTTTAGGTGCTTTTCTAGGCTTTATTAGTATTTACAGGTTAAACACATTTGGTGATTTTTGAGCTTTCTAGAGTGTTTTGGACCTTTTGGAGACAAACTAGTGAAATGATGATGCAGAACCAGTCTGAAGGGCTTCAAAGATCATATCAGATAGAGGTCTTACAAATGGAGTTTTGATCTCGTATTTAGATACAAGATAGGAAATTGAGTTAGCTTCACTTTTGTGGTGATTTCAACTCATTATGATTCACAATTGAAGAGTTATGACCGTTTTAGTAAAGACATATCGTTCTGGCGAGCAAACCGAGCAAGGCGAGAATGGGCTTGGTGTCGAACGACACCCTCAAAGGTGTCTACGACACCCCTTCAAAAACAGCAAAGAAAACTTTCTTTTTATTGCACAAACCGCCCCAGAAGTTATGGAAAGTCCACAAAAGACCCAAAACGTGTTTTGGCTGTATAAATACTTGTTTTTAGGTTTAGTTTTCACACATCTTAAATTCTTTTGAGACTTGAGCAAGGAGATTGCTCCAGAGTTTTAGGGAGAAGAAATCTCATTACTCTGCCAGTTAGAGAATAATTAAAAAAAAAAAAGTTGTGGCCAGTGGGAAAAAGTGTCGACCGACACTGCTGCTTTGTCGACCAACTGGGTCGACACTCATCGCGAGATAACTCGAGTGAAGTCTTGAGTGTCGATCGACACCCTCGCGAAATCAGGTAAGTGGTTTTGAATTTCGACTCATTTCGATTAATATTTTCATTCTTTTCTCGCCTCGAGGTTTTTACACACTATGACAGTGTTGTTTAAGTCTGGGGGATGGAAATACTGATGTATTTGTCTTTGTCTTGATTTTTGTCCAAAATTTTGAAAAATTTCACTTTATTGAGTCAAAATTGTCGAACTATGATTTTTTATTTGGTTTATTGCATTAACTTTGTCTTCTTAGTGACCATATCTGCAGAAGTAATTTCAGATCAGACTAATGAAAAATCTAAAGGCCAGTTAGTAGTACAAAAGACACTCATGTCTAGTTATGAGGACCCAAATGGTTGGATAATGCTCTAGGATTTGATTCTTCCATACAATTAAAGCTAAAATACTAGGGTCGCCTAGGGAATGATCTTTCCGATGATGATACATATATTTTAAAAGGTAGAAACAGAAATAATGAAGGTATAGGTTAGAGACTAACATCTCAATGAGCCATAACCAAACGATATACTATTAGTGCTACTCAAGTCTGGGGGAGAGTAGTGAATATTTCTGTTCAATTGTGGGTTTGTCAAGCATTGTATGGGAAATGAGTCTAGAATTTTTGAAAGCATTGGGATTAAAAGAAGAGACAAGCGAGGAAAATGGCATCGACCTCATAGCTAGGCGGTGGGTTCGAATTTGGAATGCTAAGGAAGTCTAAGGAGAAGTACATGGTGGTCTTGTTTAGATGAGTTTTGTAGATTGTGGCTTACGAGATGACTAAGTGGTGCAGGGCTTAAAGGGAAGATGAGTTCAGTTATTTCAAACTTCTTTCACAGCTTTGTTCTGAGTTTGCTTGAGGGCAAGCAAAGGTTAAGTCTGGGGGAGTTGATATATCGTGGTTTTTATGGTTTTAAGCCACAATATAAAGTGTTTTATCGAGTCTTTTAGGTGTTTTTCAGGCTTTATTAATATTTACATGTTAAAGCACATATTTGGTGATTTTGGAGTATTCTAGAGTGTTTTGGACCTTTTGGAGGCAAACTAGTGAAATGATGATGCATAACTAATCTGAAAGGCTTCAAAGATCATATCAGATGGAGGTCTTCTCGATAGAGTTTTGATCTCATATTTTGACACAAGATAGGAAATTGAGTTAGCTTCACTTTTGTGGTGATTTCAACTCATTCTGATTCACGGTTGAAGAGATCTGACCGTTTTAGTAAAGACATGTCGTTCTGGCAAGCAAGGCGAGAATTAGCGTGGTGTTGAACGACACCCACAAAGGTGTCGGATGACACCCTTTCAAAAACAGCAAAGGAAACTTTCCTTTTATTGCACAAACCGCCCCAGAAGTTATGGAAAGTCCACAGAAGACCCAAAACGTGTTTTGGGTGTATAAATACTTGTTTTTAGGTTTAGTTTTCACATATATTAAATTCTTTTGAGACTTGGGCAAGGAGATTGTTCCAGAGCTTTTAGGGAGAAGATTTTACTCATAGAGAAGATTTTTGAACCCTCTTTATTTATTTATTGAATATCTCTTTTACATGCTTTCTTGTTCATCATGATGATTATTTCAATGATTATGTGTGAGTAGTTTCCTTCTTAGGTTTAAGGTAGTTCTACGGTTTATGATGGATTGATAGTTTAGGATAATTATTAGAGGAATCATGTTGTAGTTCTTCATTTAAAATTTGTTTAATGCTTGTTCTAGTTTGATCACCTAAAACTTGATTATAGGTTAATTAATGGATGCGACAGCATAATTGATTGATGAAAGTATTTTAGAGAAGCAAAATACTTATCTGCAAAGAAATTTGGTTTAGGGATTTTGTGAACGTATTGAACTTGTGTTTAATGCTTGTTTTTTAGTCATAGAATTTGCAAAGAAATTTGGGATTTTAGGATTTAGAAATAGATAATCTTCGCAATGACAATTGGTTGATTTTACTTTAGTGATTCATGTTTTAGGACATATCTTAATTATCCTCTTAATATTATTTTATCTTTGAATTTCAGATTACTCAAAGAATTACCCAAGGCCTAGCTTTTGTCTCATTGATTTAAATTCATTCTCTACAACTTTAATTAATATTTATTCGTTAGTCATATTTATTAAATCTGCTAAGTAAAGTTTAATTCTTGTCTATAGTGCAGCTTAAAGTATTTGTGGATTCGATCCTTAAATACTACAACTAGTTAATTGTGCTCTTGCAATTAACTATTAAGGTAAATTTGAGCATATCAGCCACCTTAGAGTCCACAAGCTTAAATAATCTCATAAGTGTCATCTGAAGAGCTAGCTCGAAAGAAATCTCAGAAGTACACGTGGTGATGCTCAATACATGCATATGACTCGATATAGTCTCCATTTAAATCCATAAGACCATTGATACGATTGTGGGCTCTCCTTTGTTTTGTCACCGTATAGAAAAAAAAATGGTATACTTGCCTCAATCCTGAAGCCATAAATTTTGACTTTCGTATTTCTAATACACTTCCTCAACCTCAAATGCCTCCTGAATTTTATGTGTCATGGTTGTAATTTTCTCATGGGACACAATATCCTCATCTTTAGCTTTTTCCAAAACAATTTTTAACAACAGAAGAATGGCCTGTCCAGGCAAGACTTTATTTTCCTGCCACCAGAAAATTGAGTTCCGACAATTTCCTATCTTCTCCACAAAGCTAGTCGTTTGGATATCATTTGTTCTCTTCCATCATGTCTCCAAAGCCTCCATTAAACCCTCTTTGCCCAGCCATCTTTTATCAAAGCAGAAGGTCTTTCTCGTGTGTACAGTTGAGTAAGAAAGTTACCTAGGATTGGACGATGATTCGAGCCTATCATTGGTAAATATCTAACCATTGACATTGGAAATAAGCAGTGCCAATCCTCATTACTCAATGATCTATCCAAACGACATTGAATTGTTTGTTGAATATGAATTTTGTTTTTCTTTTCTAATCATATTTCCACACTAAGATAATGTGTTACCATAGCAGTGAAATTCCAACATCTCACAATGACTTATCATATTTTAAAAGAAACAAAAGATCACTCCGAGCACAAAATTCCACCTTGTTTTTTTATGATTAACAATGATTTCGTTAAAATTCCAGATTAATAACTATGGATCCGCTTTGTAGGTACTAATATTCTAGAGACGATATCCCCGTAAACAAAGGAAACAAAAATTGTACATGAAATGTACCACTAGCTTATATCTATGAGGCGATTATTAAAATAAATAACCTCCAAACTTATTTCACTATTGTAAAATAAGGCAAAATCACCGTTAGTGCCTATTGGTTCAATCGTATACAATATATTAAAACCAAAATGAAATTGAATATTTTTCCAAATAACTTAAACATTGTTTAATTTACAATAAAATAAAATCTCCAGCTTAAGTTGCTTCAAAAATCCCGTAAATACTCCATCGTCAAGTAACTCCACAATCCTTAACATTTCCATCTAAGAATTCTCACATTTTAGCCGGTGGTTTTGGGAGTGCTCCATCCCCTTTCTTGTTTAAACCGTACCTTCCAAAACCCGGGAACCGTTCTTTATTACCTAATTAGAAACAGTAATTTTAGTAGTGCCTTTTGGTTTAGGAGAAGCTAGGCTTATAAGAAAACGTTTCTTTAAGCTTAGCCCAATAAAATGTGAATCTATTTTAACGAATTTTGTATTAGTACCTTCCATCCATGGAGAAACACGTATATAAACAGGAGAAGTACCTCCTGGGTGAACAACTCCGTCTATAGATGATGTTTCCTCTAAACACACCGGAATCTATGTTATCTATATCCTGGAATCCCCCATCTTCGCGTAATAGATCTGTATCCACCATTCGTAGGTCATCAACTTTCACCTCTCTGCATGTGATTTCCCAATATTGTGAGTTCACTAATGCACCATACTAAGTTTACCCAATACGTATGGTCTCAGGAACAGTCGTTGTACTGGAGCTTGATGCCCCACTCTTACCCGAGCCTAACGAAGGATTTGCCTGAGCCAAAGCCATGCTGCTTCTTGTACCGATAGTTATTCTCCATCGTTTTGAGAAACTCCGATATTTTTCCCTTTAGCTTCTCATATTGACCATGTTCCCACCTATCAACTATTTTTGCCTCTCCAATCTCACGAATTACTACACCATTATAACTCTGTAGCGGAGCTAGATAACTCGTTATCTCACCTGAGTCATCACACACTTGAGATGTGCCAGCAAAATCAACCTCAATTGAATATAAAACCCGTGTAGCAGAACTCCTGCGCGGAGTAGTCCATTGCGTGTCCACCAACTTTATATGAATTTTTCTCTCACCTGGAAATTTCCCCTCTCTCCCGCCCCCATTGACATTTTATGTACTAGTAGTACTACCACCTAGCTCATGAAAGCTACCTTCAAGTGTGTTAACATACAGACTTTTATTAATTAATTAAAAATTTACAAAAGAGATAAACAAAACTATCAAGTAACTAATAAAGAGTCTATCTCATATAATTGCCAGACAAGATTACTAATAAAATCTACAGTGGTAATTATCATGCATTAAGGAAGAGATATATCAAATATCGAAAAGTCACTCTTCAAATTTGAAATTATTTCTAACTTGGAATCTCTTAACTCTGCATATTGTATGATATCTCCTCAAATGATCTCGTCTCTTCCTTTTCAGCAAACTTTGTTGGTAGTTTTCGGTAACCGGCACAAAGGCTCCTTTAGAGCATGTGTCGGTCCTCTCTGTCTTTCTCTTTTATGGTTTTTATTGTGGGATTTTGGAATAAATATAATTCGAAACAAGATATCCAAGTGAATATGGGCTCAAATATCTAAAATTGGTCGGATTTGAGATGGTGTGCAGTTTTATGACGCCGGATATTGAGGATCTATGGGCGAATGACCGCAAACGTCTCTAATTTCTCAGTGACTCTTCTTAGGTTCCAGATCAATTTTTCTTGAAGGTTTTGAAGCTTGTCTATGGAGCTGTCTTTCCTCTTTAGTTTCTGTATTTTTGTGTGTTTGTTTTCTTTTGCCATTTTTGTGTTCTATTCTCTCTCTCTCTCTCTCTCTCTCTCTCTCTCTCTCTCTCTCTCTCACACACACACACACACACACACAATGCTAAATCTAGGATAATCCGAGGTAATGTTGACCAAAGATACTGAAGTCGAAAAGTGTTCAGAAAAAGAGGACTTGAGGGTGCTTGGTTCGGAGCTGTTTTGGAAGAGAACACAACGAAGACAACAAGAAAGAGGATTCGTGTGAAGTATCTGACTTTGTTGAGTGAAGATAGTTCTTCTTCGTTGGTGGAAATGAGCGAGTAGAAGTTTATAAGGCTGATTACAAAGGAGGATGAATATGAAGGGGTTGTGATAGAGAAAGGTGTTGTGGTTGATGCGGATCATAAAGATGGTTGGTGGATTGGTGTGGTGGTAAAGGAGATGGAAGGTGAGGATTTTTTTGTTTCTTTTGATTGGAATGGTTGGAAGTGGAATGTGCCAAAAATAAAAGGGGTGATTATTTTTTCGAATTTTTGGCAATTTTTTTGTTTGGTTGCATGTTGTGGTTGAAATCGTGTAACGAGTATTTGTTAAAAACAACTGGGGGTGCAGTGGGTGGAGATGTCTTAGCTTGGTTGAAATGGTTTAAACGCGTGATCTTTGGTTGAGAATGTTTTTGAAAAAGTTTATTTTTGTTTATTAATTTTTGTGCCTTTTTAGCTTGGTTGCATGATCTGGTTGAAATGGTTAAAGGGGACTTTCAAAAATCTTGGAGAAGTCTTAGCTTTGGTGGGAATTTTACAGTAACTCTTAATTCTTGAAAGGTTTTTCAGCTTCGTTTTTAGTTTTCAAGTTGTTGCTTTTGTTGTGGTTTGGTGCGTTGAAGGTCT
The DNA here is from genome assembly GCA_900406295.1 of Aurinia saxatilis. Lineage (NCBI taxonomy): Eukaryota > Viridiplantae > Streptophyta > Magnoliopsida > Brassicales > Brassicaceae > Aurinia > Aurinia saxatilis. The sequence goes on along the minus strand of OVAP01001445.1, from coordinate 327 downwards.
TTTCTCAAATCTAGTTTTTTTTTTGCTTGCGATGTTTTTAAAGGTCTTGGTTTTGGTTGTCAAACTTTTAGTAGCTTTTAACGTTTTATGTATATTGTTGTTTTGAAAGGTATTGGATAAGTCTATGTTTTGTCCTAAGACGATGGTGGAAGTGAGATATGTCACTGATAAAGTGAAAGAAGCTTGGGTTCCTGCAATGGTAGTTACTGGAATTGAGGAAGATTGTGAGTGTCTTAGCTTGGTTGAAATGGTTTAAACGTGTGATCTTTAGTTGAGTGATATATCTCGTATTTTACCGGTTTTATCACGATAATATATATAATTAAT
>OVAP01001444.1:0-23972 GCA_900406295.1 Aurinia saxatilis | reverse complement strand
TGGGCACTTGTGGTTTGGGAGTGAGGGAGGGGGTCCTTTTTATAGTGGGGGAGGTAGACTCTAGGGTTTTGTGATTGTGGGCTTGGGCTTTCTCCCTCGCTGGGCTTGGGCTGTTACACCATGGGTTACGAAGGGAATCCATTCCTTCCAGGTGGTTGTGCAGGTAAGGGATTGTTTTTACTTCCTGTAGCTATCAGTAAAGTCATCTGTGAGTAATTATGAATCAAATTTGTAGATATTGATGAATGTAAACTAGAAGAAGGACGTGAGAAGTGTAAAGAACATGAAATTTGTGTGAATAGGCCCGGTTGGTCCACATGCGAACCAAAGAAACCAGGACAGCTCAAACCGGTGATGCAAGGTAATAATCAGTTTGAGTATGTCTCGAGCGTCATGTGGAATGATATCATGGTTCTGTATTTTGTTGGTGCAGGTGTTCTTAGATCAAATTCACTTGACAACTCAGGTCGCGGGTACTTTTGGTTATGTGGATCCAGAGTACTTTCAATCAAGCAAGTTTACAGACAAAAGCCGTCCTCTCGTGCCGGATCTGAGGAAAACAGGGGCTATGCAGCTCACTTTGTCTTGGCCGTGAAAGAGAACAGAGTCCTTGACATAGTTGATGATCGGATCAAAGATGAATGCAACTTGGACCAAGTGATGGCAATGGCAAAACTCGCTAGAAGATGTTTAAACCGAAAAGGAAAAAAGAGGCCAAACATGAGAGAGGTTTCACTTGAGCTGGAGAGGATTCGTTCATCACCTAAAGATTCAGAGATTCACATTGAGGACTACGATGATGAAGAGGACCAGATCATGGAACTCAACATATATGAGACTTGGGATGTTGGTATGACTGCTCCAACCTCCATGTTTACTAATGCATCCCCAACGCCTGATGCTGAGCCACTAGTTCCTCTACGAACATGGTGATGATCGACTCGAATGTACACTCTCATCTGCTGGAAAAATGTTATCTTTAGATTATAAACCTCTGGTTTTTACACCATGTAATAATAATACACACAAATATTCAATATCGAATCAATAAAAAGAAAGAAAGAATGTTTCTTTCAAGAACAATAGTGGGGATTCCAGCTATTAGCCATGAGCAGAATACACACTCTAGAAGAATTTAAGTTTCCCTTTGGAGATAGCATGAACATGTTGTAATTGACACATTGCCTTTGCTTTCCCAGTCAAGCCATAGCACGAAGAGTGCTCAGCGCCTAAAGTAACCGCAAAGTATAGATAAACAGTGCAGAGGAACGCCAAAAGAACCAATGCAGTTAAGAGATATCGATGCCTCTTGATAACCGTCTCGAAGCTTCCCAATTCCTCCCATTGCTTCTTTAGAGCCTGTCTTCTTAGTGGCGAAGATACAATTCCATCAAGAACCATAGCTTTAATACTAACCTGCAAATTAACAGAACAGACATTTACACAATTGCACAAATACCGAAAACATACTATTGAGAAGAAATCACAATCAGATTATATACAAATTTAGAGATGTTTCTATCGTAAACCATTAATGTCAATGAGAAAACATGAATCAAATGCATCAGCATCATTTCGATGAATCATGATCACGAAAATAGCTTGGATCTTGAACAATCAGGTTCAACAATAACGTCATTTTCAGATAATCATCATCAATTGCAACAACAATCCGTCATCAAATACACATAGAATCAAGAGAGAATCGACAAATCGGGATAATCAAAATCGAAAGATTCACGAATGAAACGGATACGAAGCAGGTGAAGATTAAGCAAACGAACCGGTGAGAATCGGATACAGATCTAGAGATGGATAAAAAGCTGAATCCAGCTCGCTCTTTCCACACGCAAATACGAAAACCCCAAAATTACTCCGCCGGTTTTCTCCGGCAGCGATTCCGATAGAGAGAGAAGGGAGCTCCTCCGTGTGGCTTGAAGGCTAGAGCGGGGCCGATTTGCCGGATTTTGATTAAGGTCCGTTACATAGAAACGCGAATTTAGGGATTTTATATATAAAAAACAAAAGATAAAAAAGGAAAAAGGATAAATGATGATACTTATTGGTTAGGCATGTTCTATATGACGTTTATGGCTAATATCCGACTCTTGCTGCGTCGAGAAGTTGTTCTCAATACTCATTTGCTCCTATGGTTTTTTTTTTTTTTTTTTTTAATGATTTGCAAATTTAAAGCATAAGAAAAAGTTTTACAAAATTTTTTTTAAAAAAATTACACTGATTATTAATTTGATTAATTTAGACTAGACTAAAATGCAACCCAGAGAAAACTAAATTAAAATGGTACATTTTATATTTAAAACAATGTATTAGTATAAAAAATATTCTTAAGATTGACATGAAAAATAAATAAGGAGAAAACAAATTATGGCTAAGGAATTTCGATTACAAATACAAACACGTCTAACTACATCAATTAGTTCGAACTATTACAAATGCCTTTTAACAAAGACATAGATGATTATGTGGATAAATGAGATTTTGGTGAAATAAAAATGGTTTTGAGTAATGCATGAAACATTGGCCATTGTTAAGCTTACTTGCATAGCGAAATTTTATTTGAATTACTAAAAGAATTACAATCAACAAAGAATTCGTCAATGCATTACAACTAAATAACATGATTAACTGATTTAAAATTTGTATCAAATTTGTACTAATAACCATCGTTTCTTCATTTGATCATGAGTTCGCATATGATCACATCATTCTAATGCAATTTCATCTAGTGAAGCTGTTGTGAAATTGATTTTGAGTATACCTCAGATTTTAGTACTTTCATTTCTCGTTAATTTGATTTTGAGTTTGCATCTCTTCTCATCATCTAATGCTATTGCATCTAGCGAAGCTATTGTGAATACGAATTTCTTACTTCAGATTTGGCTAAAATTCCGTTTCTCATTTATTCATTTGATTATGATTCACATCTCTCATCTCATCTCATCTTCTAATGATAATGTATTAAGGTATAGTGAATATAGTATGCTTTTAGATTTTAAATATGATTTCGTTTTTCATGTAAGTTGTTTGTGTTGGTCAATTGGAATTATTGTTTTCACAAGGAATAAAACTATATAAATTATGGACTTTAGTTACCTATCATGTATAAACTCTGGATTTTACTATATCAATAAAGGTCATCGTGATCTAGATCTACAATAGCTTGATATGAAACTATATAAAATTGTGGATTTTACTTACCTATCATGTATAAACTCTAGATTTTACTTACCTATATGTTTGGTATCCGTTGTATTGATGTTTGCTACATATGTTCATGAACTTCAAAATATTAAATCGACTATCAAAGATAACGTTGTATGAAAATGATTTTCTGGACCAAGAAGAGATGCAACATTACGATCCTATACATTATTGACTTGATATAATATAATTTATACATTCATGTAACATTTGAGGATAAGAGAATAACTTGATGAGAATGAGGGAAACATATATATTGTAAACTATAATTCCCATCCTTTAATTTGGTATCCAAAATCTCTTTAATTCTTTTTCATCCAACGGCTTATAATAATCGGCTTACAGCGTGATTAATGTAGCTGATCATAGTTGTAATCGTATTTATTTAAAAAACACCTAAAATATTGGTTTTATTTGGAAATAAAGATTTTAAAAGCTATTTCCAAAATTTCAGTTTCTCTCTCTTGTTTTCACCATGGATACTAAGGTAATCCTCCATTATCTAACTATTCATAACTTGATTCTTTTCACATATCTTCATCTGTTTCTAAATTTTTTTTTTTATCGTTTTTCATTGTTTAGAGATATTGCATTTAGTGATTTAAATACGATTTCATTTCTTTTTTTTTTTTTGGGGACTATGAGTTCTCATCTCTTGCTGTCATCTTATGATATTGCTTATAGCGAAGCGATTGTTCGAATATACTTTTGAATTTGTATTCGATTTCGTTTCTCGTTTCTCGTTTCTCATCTAGCAAATTGATTGTGAAAATGATTTGTACAAGTCATGATCTGTATAAAATTCTTGAGTTACGTAGTTTAATTCGAACTTATAAACTATTGATTTACTTACCTGTCAGTTTTTATTAAAATATATTAAAACATATTTCCATAATACAAGTTTTTTTTTTTTTTTTTTTTTTTNTTTTCCAAAAAAAAATTTTTTTTTTTTTTTTTTTTTTTTGTAAAATTAAAATATTTCATAAAAAATATGACGACCAAGAAAAAAGGACTAGTAAGTTACTGGGCTTTTATTGGGCCGTCGGTGGCCTTAATACGAAGCGTACATTAGTTTATCAATGATTACCGTATCCTTTTGTTCGCGGGTCAAAAAGTCCGAAATCAGATAAAGAAACACCAAAGTTTGTTCTACTTTTCAAGGGGAAAGCTCAAGTTTTGATCGGTCGCCAAGGTATTTCGATTTTCTCTAGCTAAAGCGATCTTCTTTTCATTCTCTTCTTCCATTAGTAAACCATTCGATCACCGAAATTAGTTTCGTTGGGTAGAAATTTAAGATCGAAATTTTCGATTCCGTCTCGAATTTGGGGGAATTCGATCCAGTTCCAATTTCATAGGGTCGATTATCAATTCTCTGGGAAAATTGAATAATTTTTCGTTTCGGTGTTACAAACTCGTATTTGCCACTGTCTCAATTCAAAATTAGGGTTTAGGTGTGATTTGGTTTTCGATTGAATTAGAAAAAGTTTTTTGATGATTTGTGTGTTTGCGTTTTATATTGTATTGGCAGCTGAATATTGAATCGAATCGAGGAGAAAAAGTATGTTCGCAGCTTCTTGTCTGGCATCGTGTTGTGCCTCTTGTGCATGCAGTGCTTGCACTACAGTGATTTCTGGGATCAGCAGACGTTCTGCAAGGATTGCTTACTGTGGTCTCTTTGCACTTTCGTTAATCGTTTCATGGATTCTCCGTGAGGTTGCTGCTCCTCTCATGGAGAAGCTCCCTTGTAAGTTTTCTGTATACACTCTTGTACTGTTTTATATCTGTGTTTTAGAGCGAGAATGTTTTAGCTCACGGAGCTGATAAATGACATTGTGCAGGGATTAATCATTTTCACAAGACACCTGATCGGGAATGGTTTGAGACCGATGCTGTGTTGCGTGTCAGCTTAGGGAATTTCTTGTTTTTCTCAATTCTATCGGTTATGATGATTGGTGTGAAAACTCAGAAGGACCCGCGTGATGGTATACATCATGGTGGTTGGATGATGAAGGTTATCTGTTGGTTTATTCTGGTCATCTTAATGTTCTTTGTTCCAAATGAAGTCATCAGTCTCTATGGTAACTGTCATTTATCATGGTTCATATTTCTTCAAGTGAAGTAGTTAACTTGAAACTGATGAGAATTAATTAAACATCTTGCAGAGTCGGTCTCAAAGTTTGGTGCTGGATTTTTTCTTCTTGTTCAAGTTGTACTTCTTTTGGATTTCGTTCATGGATGGAATGACACATGGGTTGGCTACGATGAACAGTTCTGGTTAGTAAATTATATATGCAATCACATGTGACTTTTATCATCTCACTGCTAATGTGACTGAAGTCAAATTAAATAATATGTCCTGGACTTTATATATAGGTATGCTGCGTTGCTGGTTGTTTCTCTTGTATGCTACTTGGCAACATTCGTCTTCTCTGGCCTTCTCTTCCACTGGTTCACTCCTTCTGGACATGATTGTGGACTCAACACCTTTTTCATCGTCATTACTTTGATATGTGTGTTTGTCTTTGCCGTTGTAGTGTTGCACCCTGCTGTAAGTTTTAACTAAAACCTTATTTTTAAAAAGTCTGAGATCTTAGGTATTCTTTAGCTCAGGCTCACTAAGCTCAAATGAACCTTTTTTCTGCAGGTCGGTGGAAGCATTTTGCCAGCATCAGTTATATCTTTCTACTGCATGTACCTCTGTTACAGTGGACTTGCAAGTGAACCCCGAGATTATGAGTGCAATGGTCTCCACAAACACTCCAAAGCTGTTTCAACAGGCACCATGACCATTGGGTTACTCACAACTGTTCTCTCTGTTGTTTATTCCGCTGTTCGTGCTGGTTCTTCCACCACACTCCTCTCCCCTCCTGATTCTCCACGTGCAGGTATATTTCCACACCAAATCCCTCCCCCATTTATGTATCTTGTTTTTGGTTTAAGTTTACTTTTCGCACTGTCTGCTTATGTTGGGAAGTAGAGGTACTCTGATCCGAAAATGGAATTGTGCATTAATACATGTAGATTGGTTTTGTTTATCTATAGCCATAAAATCAAAACTGAATCCTATCAAAACTGGAGAGGGACAGGACCAAACCGACAATTGATCTTTTTGCAAAAATACGAGTGTATTTCATTAGAAACCGCAACCAAGCCTATCTATGCTAGATTCATTTTTGTTAGGCAACTTGTTTTTGAATTGAATCCAAGCTGAAAGTCAGATTAAATATCCCTAGTTTGAAACCTTGTGTGAGTGCTTAAGTTGCTTCTGTATATTATAACCGATTTTGCTTGGTTTGAAAATGTTCAGAGAAGCCTCTGCTTCCGCTAGATGGGAAAGCAGATGAGAAGGAAGAGAAAGAGAGCAAGAAGCCAGTCTCATACTCATATGCATTCTTCCACATCATCTTCTCACTCGCGAGCATGTACTCTGCCATGCTCTTAACGGGCTGGTCAACTTCGGTCGGTGAAAGTGGTAAGCTAGTCGATGTCGGGTGGCCCTCTGTGTGGGTCCGTGTTGTGACCAGCTGGGCCACTGCTGCTCTCTTCATCTGGTCACTCGTTGCTCCCATCCTCTTCCCTGACCGTGAGTTCTGAGCTAATAATGAAATCCACCGGAAATTCTGAATAAACTTTTCATGAATCTTGGATTTGTAAAAATAATCTATCTTTCTACTGTAATAGACTCGTGTGCTATTACGCTTGGCCTGTGTTGGCTCATCTGTAATATATAAATATAAATATTAACTTTCTTATAATTTCTTCCTCTTGCAAAAAAAATTTGTTTAACTCAAAAATCAATTAGCAGTGAAATATTTAACTTTCCGTCATAAAATAATCGGAATAATTGTTAAATTAATCGAGAATACGTAATTATTTTTATAAATAAAAAGAACTCCTATCGGAAATTTCACAATTTTTGTCATACAAATTTAGTACTCCTACTTTTTTGTCAAGTTGATAATAATAACTTTTCGCTAAGGCGTGGTGTCACGAGCTCCGCACGTGGAGGGATCTAGTAGTGTCTCACGTGGATCGCTATTGCCGCGTTTTAAAATCTGAAACGCGCGGTTTGATAGGTGATAACGACTGTTTTTGGTAAAATTGGGACTTGTTTTTGGGGCAAAATCGCTGCTTCTAGGTCACTCCGATTTCTCGCCTCTCCTCCTCGCCGGTCGCATCTTCTCGTTCAATTGCTCGACAATGATTCTCACCGTGAAGACTCTCAAGGGTCGCCATTTCGAAATTAGGGTTCAGCCCACCGACACGGTTAGTCCTCCTCTTTTTTCCGCTTCCGTCATCTAAAGTTTCACTGTGTGATTTCAATAGGCTAGGTCCTGTGTTGCGATTACATTATACCAATCTGGATTATGTAACATTTGACTTGATGAAGAACTTTCTATAAATGATAGATTCAGAATTTCGAAATGACTATATGTCTTTGTTGATGGAGTATGAATTGTTAAATCGTTTAAATCCGGGAATTTTTGTTCGTTTTGTGAAAAGATAATGGCGGTGAAGAAGAATATCGAAGAGTCACAGAGCAAAGACAATTATCCATGTGGGCAGCAATTGTTGATTCACAATGGAAAGGTTTTGAAAGATGAAACTACTTTGGTGGAGAACAAGGTTACTGAAGAGGGGTTTCTTGTTGTCATGCTTAGCAAGGTACCTATATAACTTCTTATGAAGTTGGCTTCTTCTTTTTTTGTGTGTGTGTGTAGGATGAAGTTTCTGATTTCTATAATAATCTTCTATAAGGTAGTACAGTGTTCAGTTTTAGGCGCTCTAAGCAAATTAGGTCTGTATATCTAGTTCAGCTCCATCAGCCTTCGTATGATTTTGGCTCTGTTTCATTATTAATGGTCACTGTAAAAGGAACTTGAGTTGATAAGCGTTCTTTGCTATAAGCAATACTTAAGATGATTTTGGTGGAAGCTTAGATATGTGAATAATCTACCGATTAAGACAAACTATGTTAAATACTGCAATCATTTGTTATCCTGCTTCTTTGGTGCTTACAGTCTAGGACATTCTGTTTAAAGGATAAAAGCTGAAGAGCAGGCGTGCGAATTCATGTGTTGATATTCTTTACTTGTTTCTGAAATTCACATGTAGTTCTTAGTATGTGATTGCGCTAACAGTGTCGTTCCACTTTGGTTTTTCATTTGATAGAGCAAAACTGCAAGTTCAGCTGGTCAGTCTTCTGCTCAGGTACGCTTATCTTTTTTTTTTTCTCATGTTTGTTCATATTCCTTGTTCAGTCAAGTGTTCCTCATCAGAAAAAGTTGTTTCTATCTGACAGCCTACTTCGACCTCTTCAATTACCACATCTTCAACTACGGTACTTTTCTTACATATCTGTTCTTTTGAGGGGTTATGCGGTTACCTTCTTGTTTCCTTAATAATAGTTTGATTCTATTGACCAGCCTTTAGCTCCGTCGAGAACCCATATTATAACTGTGCCAGTTACAAATTCTTCTCCTGCTCAGGAACAACCAGCGTAAGTGTTAGTCGTAATATAGAAAGGCTTCTTTGAGTTTAGTTGTGAGGTTTTATTGATACACTATGATCTCAACACAAAACGAATTGTATCTATAGGGCGCATAATGAAACCAATGGTCAAGCTGCTTCAACTTTACTTAGTGGCAGTACCAATGAGGAAATGGTTCAACAAATAATGGAAATGGGAGGAGGCAGCTGGGACAAAGAAACAGTTACTCGTGCACTTCGTGCAGCGTATAACAATCCTGAGAGAGCAGTCGATTATCTGTATTCTGTATGCTCCTTCGTAACAGTGTTTCTGTGAATATTTAAGTGATAAAACTGCTGATACTTGTTTTATTTTCAGGGAATTCCTGAAACAGTAGCCCTTCCAGTAACTAATTTATCTGGAGTAGGATCTGGTGCAGATCTCACAGCTCCTCCTGCGTCTGGAGGACCTAATTCATCTCCTTTGGATTTGTTTCCCCAGGTAAAAGCTTGATATTTCTGATGAATCAAAAAGAGTTGATTGTAGTTGATCTCATGTTGCATGCTACTTTTTTTTATCCCCAGGAAGCAGTTTCTGATGCTGCTGGTGGAGGAGACCTTGGAACGCTTGAATTCCTTAGAAACAATGATCAGGTTGTCACTTTACTCTTACCCCTTCATTGCATTTGTGAGGTCATGTAGGTTTATGGGCTTGAAACGTGGCAACTAGATTTGTTTGGACCCTATTTCATTACCTTCAGTGAAGTGTAGTTTCCACTAAACTTGTTACATGTCCTTCTGTTTAGTTCCAACAATTACGCACCATGGTCAACTCCAACCCACAGATTCTGCAGGTCAGTGAGTCTTTATCTTTGTAATTTGGGCTTTAAAATTAGTAGTTCAAGCTTTTATTGCTTCTGAACATCACACAACTGCTTTGCTGTTTTTGTAACAGCCCATGCTTCAAGAGCTCGGAAAGCAGAACCCCCAACTTCTGAGACTAATTCAGGAAAACCAAGCCGAGTTTCTCCAGTTACTAAACGAGCCCTATGAAGGATCCGATGGGTGAGTACTATACAGTCTGCAGATTGTTTTCTTCTAAATCTGTGAATAATCAAAAATTAATTGTGTATATTGGATCCTTTGCCTCAATGGCTCTTATTGATTGTTCAAAACTCACAGGGATGTGGATGTATTCGATCAACCCGAGCAAGAAACGGCCCATGCAGTCAACGTTACCCCTGCAGAGCAAGAAGCAATTCAACGGGTACACACACAGACATTCCTAATAACATCATTATAACAATCCTTTTATATAACCTGTAACACCATCTCATCTCTTCTTACTCTTGCGATAATCCTCTTTAATCAGCTTGAGGCAATGGGGTTTGACAGAGCATTAGTGATAGAAGCTTTCCTCGCGTGTGACCGCAATGAGGAGTTGGCTGCAAACTATCTGCTAGAAAACTCAGCAGATTTTATGGACTGAGTTCCCACAACAAAAATCAGCTTCTTTAACCAAATCAGAGCACGAGACAAAATTTCGTCCCCCCTCTTCTATCTAAGTCTAAACCGTTCGTTTTTACATTGCTCAGAATCTCAGATCATATCTTATTATACTTCACATTACATCTCCGTATATTTATCGTCGATTAATTAGCTTTTTCCACAAATTGGTTTTGAGCAATTTGCGGTTGTCTTTTGTTAGCAGTTGTGTTTAAATAACTGTGAAAGTTAGTGTCATGGATCTAATTCAACTGTGATCATATGTTGTGTCACAACTTGTGTTAGTGGCACATGGGTTTTATGATTATTGGTATAAATTCTGATTAATTAACAATACGTGTAGTATTTTTCTTTTTGTATTGGTTGAGTTCATAAACCAGGATTTATTGTGTTTCTTTCCGGTTAATTCAGAAATCTAGGGTTCTATTTTTAAGATAGAGCAATTTAGGGTAAAAAGAGTAGGGAGATTGGGCCGATAGAGAGTCCTGTAAGCAAAGCTGTAGAAGATGGCTAGCCAGAGAGCGTAGGGAATTAGATATTTGTGCTTTCTACTAGATTATTGATTGTGATTGTTAATTTCAGCCTAAAAGTAGAACTTATGTGCTTTTCTCTTCGGAGATTTGAGTTCAGTTTTGAAGATGTCTACTGAATGTGAGCAATCGCTGGAGCCGTCGTGTCTGATTACTTCACTTCCTGAAGAATTGTTGGTCGATATTATAGAGCGTGTGCCGAGATACTACTATCCGACCATCTCCCTTATATCTAGGCGTTTCTGATCACTTGTTACATCACCTGAGCTATATGCGAGTCGATCCTTGTTGGGATGCACTGAACACTGTCTCTATGTTCCCTTCAGTAACCTTGAAACCTTTGAGAGCCGTTGGTATACTCTCCACCGGAAAGCCAACAGCTATCGCTTAGTCCTTATCCCCACGTTCCCCTCTATTCCTTTTGATGCAAGCATTGTTTCTATGGGTTCAAGGTTATGTATTTTGGGTGGACACTGGGAAGCTGATTTCTCATCAAGGGCGTTAATCGTCGACTGCAGATCTCACACGGTACGGCCCCTCCCAAGCTTGCCTACGCCCATGAGGAATATCGTTGATGGATTCATCGATGGAAAGATGTATGTAATAGGACAGGTGCAGTCGCGGACGCTTAAAGTCATCGTGTTGGATACAAAAACACATATGAGGGAGCCTGGGATGACACTAGACATAAATTTACACTTCATGCACCGTACTTTTTTGGTGATGGGTGATAAGATGTACATGAGGTATTCCAAGAATACCTTTGCTTACATGCCTGTTGTTTAGCCTTGATCACTAATGCTTGTTTTCACTAAGTGTAGGAAAGTCTCTAAGTCAAAGAGAGTCTTTGGACATGTGAAACAAATGGCAAAGCAAAATGGCTCTCGACAAGTTTGTACTCTATGTGCAAATAAGGAAAGGAAAACAGAGCTACATTGGGAAAAGACGAGAGAGCTTGGCGACAAAACAAATGTTGCAGAGTTTGCTATTACGCGTGAGAACCGTTGTGTACAGAGGAGGGCATTGATTGCAGATCGCGACTGCTAGGTTTGATGCCCCAAGTTGTTGTGTCTTAAGTATAAAAGACAAGGTACACAAGAGGATCCTTATCCGCAAGAAAGAGAAGTGATAGTAGACTTAAGCTCTAGATATATGTAATTCCTTTGTATTACAAGTGATTCTACTCGGGAACATTCCGGCGAGAAGTAGCGACCTAGTTAACGGCGTGAACTCGTTAAAGTCTTGGTGTCTATTTACTTCCTCTGTTAAAACACACAACACACTCAAAGCTCAAACACTCACAATTTAATTTTGTTTCTCATGTTACATTCTTACAAAACATAGTTTCTTCAAGAACAAGAAACACAGAATCAACCCTAAAATCTGAACCAAACTTAACAATGCCAAAGGAAAGCAGATGGGAAATGGATGAGATGCTGAGTACTAAGATGTGGGAGTATGCCTGCGTCGTTGACGGCATATTCTAGTACTACGATTATTACATGAAGATGTTAAGAGTGTATGATCCAAAGCAGGGATGTTGGAAAGAGGTGAAAGGTATAGGACAATTGCCGATTAAGCCAGGCTATACGTGGAAGTCAAAAGCAGTTAGTTATGGTGAGAAACTAGTTGTGTTCTTAGAGATATCAGATCGCCCGCGGCCAAACAGAGAAATTTAGTGTGTGGAGATTACAGTCGAAAGAGTCAAAGGAGTAGAGATTTGGGGTAAAGTTGAGCGGTGTGGTGTTGTGAGATTTTGTCGTTACGACGTCCCTAGCTGTTATGGTGTGATTCTTGTTATAATTTCTGGTAGTTTTTGTTTTCACTGTTCTTTGAGGTTTCACTTTGTGGTTCGGAAAGTCTTTTTTGTTGTCTCTAGCTAGTTCATATGATTTTACTGTTTTGTTAAGATGTGTGATTGTGAAACCATACCGCTCAGACCGTGATTTCAGCTTTGTTTGGTCAAACCGGTCTGTTAAGGCAGCTATATATATCTGATAAATTGTTTAAAAAACCGATCGTTGTTAATTTTCTTGTGTCGGTTAAGGTCCGAACCGGAGTTTAGGATGCTTTTTTTTTGTTTGTCAGGTTAAAATTCAGACATCTAGGGTTAATTGAGGATAACTATTTAAGCATTCAAGTTTATTTGAAGATAGGATTAGGGCAAGAGAGAGGGTTTCAAGTGGCGGGAACAAACAGCAGAAGCTTCTTCTTCTCTCTCTCCCATTTGTGCGGCGATCCGATTGCTCCGCTCATCTCTCTCTCTCTCGAGAAAATCAGGAAGCAAGACGTAAGATTGGTTGTCAATATCTTGATTACCACGAAATCTAGCCATGTTTTCTTCTCTCATACTTCTTCCTTCTTTTAATTTACCTTTCCTTCATCTAATTATTGCTTTAAACTGCGACCACCTTTTTGGTTCAATCTTAATTAAGACCCAATCATACCTTCTTGTTTTGTTTCCCAGCTGCATTTTGTGTTGTCTTCGTCCAACTTTCGGGTAATTTCGATTTTCCTTCTTTATCCTTAAATATTTGTTTGATTGAATGAAGTGTAATTTTAGGTATTTGTTGGGTATCTAGTGAGGGTAATTTGGAACAAAAATGGATAAGAGGAAGTATCCAATTGGGGCAGAGCATTACACCCTCTACGAAGTGATCGGGCAAGGAGTTAGTGCTTCGGTCCATCGTGCTTTGTGTATACCCTTCGATGAAGTTGTTGCCATCAAGATTCTTGATTTTGAACGCGATAACTGCGACTTGGTCATTAATTGCTTTCTCTGAATATATTATTATTTGTTTTTTTCTAGTGCCAATGGATTGAGCTTATGTTTTTTTTTTGGATGTTTTTGTTTTGTAGAACAACATTTGTCGAGAAGCACAGACGATGATGCTCATTGACCATCCTAATCTGTTGAAATCACACTGCTCCTTTGTTAGTGATCATAACTTGTGGGTTATTATGCCTTACATGTCTGGAGGTTCTTGTCTTCACATTTTGAAAGCTGCTTATCCTGATGGACTCGGGGAAGTTATCATAGCTACGATTTTGCGTGAAGCGTTGAAGGGATTAGATTATCTTCATCAACATGGCCACATACATCGGGATGTCAAAGTCCGTAGTCTATAATTTCATTATCAAACGCAGCCTTGGATTCATGATGATCTTATTATGTTTTTTTTTTCGTTATAGGCCGGTAATATTCTGATAGGTGCTAAAGGTGGAATCAAGTTGGGAGACTTTGGTGTATCTGCCTGTCTCTTTGATTCAGGTGATAGGCAACGGACAAGGAATACATTTGTTGGAACACCTTGCTGGTTAGTCCTAAAATCTAAGAACTGCCTCGGTTGGTTATTGTTTTGAATTTTTGTGTGAATTACTTTAAAGGCTTGTAAACTTCTGTTTTTATGTCCATGACTAACTGTTTCTTGAATACGCAGGATGGCACCTGAAGTCATGGAGCAGCTACATGGTTATGACTTCAAGTCTGTTTAACCTCCCTTTGATTGCATCATTATATATTTTTGTATGGTTATCACAAGTGCATAGCTTGGAATTTTGATATGTGGAACATCTCTTTCAGGGCTGATATATGGTCATTGGGTATAACTGCATTGGAACTTGCTCATGGCCATGCTCCTTTCTCAAAGTTTCCACCAATGAAGGTCCATTGCCTTATAACATTTTACTTGTTGTGCACAAATAGTTGTTCACGCACACCACAGATATGTATGTATATGCAATCTAAAGCATATTTGGTTCCAGGTTCTGCTTATGACATTACAAAATGCACCACCGGGGCTGGATTACGAAAGAGACAGGAAATTCTCTAGGGTATGCTCTTTATCTAGAAACTAGTAATTGTGGTAAGATTTGGCTACTTACTGAATATTCTATTCTGCCTTGTTTCCTGGTATCTTCAGTCTTTCAAGCAGATGATTGCTAGCTGTCTGGTTAAAGATCCTTCCAAACGCCCGACTGCAAAGAAACTGTTGAAGCATTCTTTCTTTAAGCAAGCAAGGTCAAACGATTACATTGCGCGAAAACTTCTTGATGGGTTGCCAGATCTTGTTATTCGCGTGCAAGAAATAAAGGTTGAATACATCGATTTAAACAGATATTCCATGGCTATAATATCTAATACTAACAAATAGTACCATAACATAGTGATAATTCATGTGTGTTTTGCAGAAAAAAGAAGAAGATATGCTTGCTCAAAAGAAAATGCCAGATGGAGAGATGGAGGAACTGTCGCAGGTTTATGTTTCTCGTTTTCAATCTTGGTTTTATTTCTCTGTAGGAGATGATTGTACTCATTTTTGGCTTTGGTATGCATGCAGAACGAATACAAAAGAGGCATTAGTGGGTGGAATTTTAATATAGAAGATATGAAAGCACAGGCTTCGTTGGTATAAACCTTGATCTCTCATCTACTTTCATGGAGTTAGTTTTCTACATATCTTGTTTGGTTTTAATTCTGCAGATTCAGGAATTCGATGATTGTATATCCGAAAACAGCTTAATGGGGAGCTCAAATTCATTACAGGATATGCAATCAGAAACTCAGGTGTCCTCTTGTAGAAAGCTTCTCATTACTAAATTCTAAGTGTTTAAATGGTAACATAATCTAATACACAAACTCTGCAGGAAGATAATGATTATCTGACTAATAAGCCTCTTCAGCGTCTAATTCCTCGAACTCTAAGCATAGTGAGGTTAGTCTCCAATTCATTTGTTCTTACATTTAATTTACTAGAATTGTAATGATCTAAACAGACAACATTATGGTTTGTCAGGGATAAATCTGATGATGATTCGAGCGTTGCGAGCCCCAGTTACGATAACTATATCTATTCCTCACTGTGTAATGATGATCAATCTGTAAACAATATAAATGTAGGGAGCACTGGAAAATCTTTGGACTCTACTTCAAGTTCCTCCTATCCACAAACAGGACTTTTAGCTGGCAGATCTGTTTCCCTAGATCAAAATATTGCTTCGACTCAAGTAGCAAGGTTAGTCTAACATTTGTTCATTATGAAAGGTTTGGTTCAAACTTTTCAGTTATTATGGTTGGACCTTTTGAGGTCAAGAAACACCTTGATATTGGGCAAGCTAGAATTCCTATTGACTTTCACTCTTATGTGCGAGACCTCAGCGGTAAAACAATAGAGTCTGTAGTGGGAGGAGATGAAGCATCTAGACCAGGAGGTAAGTATTTACAAATAAAAAACATTATGTAGTTTCAACTGGAAGCAAATGTCCCTGGAAATTTCTTTTTTAATAAACCGACTTTGAATACGTAGCAGTGATGGTAAATGAATCTGAGGACAAATCAAAGCCACAAATGGTGCAGCATAAAGGACGTTTTAAAGTAACTTCTGAAAATCTCGACATAGACAAGGTGACTTTGGGGGAACAAAGGATCAATGTTTTTCTCCTAGCGTTCACTAAGGCTATGTTTGTTGTATTAACACACTCTCTTTTTAGGTGGTTGTCTCTCCAACTATGCAAAAGAGTCACAGCATGCAGGTTTTGTATTAACAAAGCAAGTTCAGCTTCGGACAGAACAATGGCTATTATTAATCACTAGTTTCTTTGCTTCCTCGTGTAGGTTCTATGTCAACAACCTGTAGCTTCTCTGCCTACATCTGGTTCAGGATCTGATGCAACGTCACTAAGTCTGGCAAACTCATACGTTTACCCGCTGATGTATCCTGTTCTCCAGACTAATATTTTAGAAAGGGTATTGTTTACTATTTAGACTCATTTTCCTTTCTTTTAGCAGTTTGTTACCAATGATAATAAAGTTCATTGTGCCGAACAGGATAACATTTTGCATATGATGAGAGTACTCACAAACCGAGAGTTCCAAGGTTGGTTATTGACGTATTATTCATACAAAATTTTCACTCTCTTTGTATTTTCATGCCATATTATTTACATCTCTTTCTTGTCAGCTTTAGACGGCCGTAATAATGAACCGGGAAGCTTGCAAAAACCCGCAACACTTCCTACTGAAAAATCTATGGTATGCAAACAGAGTATTATAAGTGGTTTTTTGGGGTTCATGAGCTCTTTAGATGAAAAGGATGAATTTACATGCATCCCTTCAAAAGCTGGAACTTGATCAGAGTTGTTTTCTTTTGTTGAAATCACATTCATAGCTTGAAGCAGCAAACGAAAGAGAGAAAGAGTTGCTCCACGAAATAACCGATTTGCAATGGAGGTAGCTTTTACCATTTTCATACCAGTAAAACTCTCCTTGTGGAACCATCTTATGTTATATCAGGTATAATTAATTTACCTCTATTCCATGTGTTCTTATCTAGGCTGATTTGTGCTCAAGAAGAACTTCAGAAGTACAAAACCGATCATGCTCAAGTAAAAGATCTACAATCTATATCCTTCAATTCAACTATATAGCCTCAACAAAATTAATCCGTAGCTTCATTATTCAAAATTTCAGGTTTGATCGCAATATATAAAACCAGAGGCTACACGCTGATTCAAGAAGCGCAAAAACGAGCAAGTCTGATGGAGTTGGGAAATTTCCATCTCCAAATTTGATTGGCGTAATTTAGTTGGTATGCTTTGTAAATGAGTTCAGTTCAAGCATCGCTGTCTGTTCACTATTTCGGTTCTTTTAGTCATTAGTTTTGTTTGGAAATGTACATGCTATGGCTACTACTTTGAGCCATATGGTTACATAACAAACTGTGTATGTAAAAGTCAAATACTTGAAAACATCGTAAGAGTCACCAACTGTGTATGATACAAATGATGACAACTTTTAGTAACATAGAGACTTAACATCCACTAGTATCCAGAGAAAGGAAATTCTAGATTGATGATGGTGTAAATCCATGAAAAATTTAGACTTAACATACACTAGTATCCTAACAATAATTTAAGTCTAAATACACTAGTATCCATGAAAATTAAATGATGATGTAACTAAAGCTAGTGCAATATAAAACCTCAAACAATGCAATACAATACATTGTTTGCACTAGCTAGGGCAAAGCTAGTGCAAATCAGTTTGAAGCTATGTGAATTGGAAAGGTAACATATGGAATCCTATGGTTTCTGTAAAACTGATCGGAAGACCCATGAGTTTGCTTATTGATCGTTTTTGTTTACTTTGTATGTGAATGTTGAATGTTGTGCTTGCGTTTGATTTAGATCTAGGTTTGAGTTTGCTTATTGATCGTTTTTATCATTGGAATAATGTCGAATGTTGTGCTTGCCTTTGATTTAGATCTAGGTGGGACATACGGAGAAGTTTAAGATCGTTGGCATCGGTCTTGCCGATTATGGAAAGTCGACCCTCTTAGATATCACTTTACACTTACCATACGTATAGCTTCTGGAACGGCTACATGAGCATATCCTCGACGGTTATGTTTTTACCACTGCGGCTGCTACAAGCCTACAAATGATTCGTCCTCTCTTGATTATCACAATTTTAAAATCCTGTTGACAATTATGTAATTCAAAATTGTAACTCTAATAAAATCAGAAAATGGAGAAATCTCAAATATACCAGAAATACTATTTGATGTAATGTTTCATTATTCATCTAATAGGAAGAGACTATGTACTGGGTTCAAAACTCGAGATAGTTGGTTCAATAAAGAAATGCTATACCTAATATTACTTGAGTTATTTCTTACGAAAATAAATAGTAGATTTTGATTTTGTTCTGTTGAGAATTATCTCAATGTTATATATGTTTCACTGGCTGTATTGTCAATGGTCTAGACTTCATATCAAGTGTTGAATGGTTGTGACGTTATGTTTTGTTTTTGGTGTAGACATAAGAAAATTAAAAATAGTAATTGATGGAAAGTATTGATCTTATTCTTTTTTGTTTATTTCTTTCAACATCTGTTGTAGTCTTGTAGGTGAATATGTGCTACTAATCTATTTGATTTTCTCATTGAAGACACTTCCTCATCTTTTTTCAATTACAGATATATAAATAACTAGAGATTTGTCCGCACAATACATGGATCGTAATAGATTTTCTAATATATTTTAAATAATAAAGTTTGATATTATTAATTCAAAACAACTGAGAATATTTAGTAGTTTTTAATGTTGAAATAGAATTAAAACTAAAAGTCTAATAATTTATGTTGTGAAGAAAAAGAAAAACACCCTCAATATAAACCTAATCATTAAGGATTGAATACGATATCATAAAGTTTTTCTCTTGATGTAAGGTAAAGATCCCCTACATATTGAAACACATAAAAAGAAAAATAAAATGATTATTAGAATCATGTGATTTAATGCAGATGCAACGAATAATTTGTAGTTTAGCAAGATGAAGTAAAACAACCAACCTCTAATCCTGAGCAAACCTCAAAACCTCAATTCACAAAGCAAGTTTCCACCATTAGTGTTATCCTAATTCTTTCGAATAGTTCTTTCCAACAGACCATTAGTACTACATCTAATTCGTTATTGCTATAACAAAACAATCACTTTACATGAAGCATTATAAACAACAAAATTGTTGATTAAAATAACACTAAGACCATGAAAATTGACATTAAAACTTACTTCAAATCTCGTAAATAAAAAGAGAAATAATCAGTAAGCCCAAAACCAATCCTAAAGATGACTCCTACCATATGTACTGTGTCAAACAAACAAACATAGATTGGAAATTTCATGTCATAATAACTATGGTCAAATAGAATCTTAATTGTAAAATATATATCCAAAATATATACCTGTCATAGGATTTCGAGGAAGGTTATTCAAACGATCGAAAGTGCTATAAATTGGAAGGGAATAGTCAAGCAATGAAAAAACATGAGTGACCACAATGTTTTCGGTCAGAAAGAGACGGTAAGGACTATCATCCATGTTCCTGCCACAATCCTTTAAGGTGCCGATCCGATCTGTCTATAATATCGAAATTATGAATATCAAAACACAGGAACTTCGCGAATAAACCATCAAACCGCGCAAACAATTCGTGCTACGAAGTTGCTTCAATGATAGAACCCTAATTACACAGTATTATAAAATTAACATCAATTAAATTAAAAATCTTTAAAACAATCAATGAACATAAGCATACCTCGATATCATGAAGAAGAAGTTCAACAACCATAGATTCAAATCCCACGTTGTAATAAGAATAAGCACAAAGCACATGAACTCGAATCATAATTCCCTCATTTTCAAGTCTAAGAGACAAAATCGATCTTGATTTATCCATATCAACGAACAAAAAAATTATGAAACCGTACGAAAACTGTAGTTTCTGACCTAATCCAATTTGTCTTTGAGGAAGGAAAAGAGTTGCACCTTAAAACCTGTCAAGCATTGAGGCAGACCAAGGTACGTTTCAGTTCCTCCAGTATTAAAGATTCCCAAGCAGGTCTGAATTTGGTGTTGGATCAGCTCATCAACATTTTTCCTGAATGTAATGGATGACTTTGACAAATTAATAAGTTGTCCAGAAGCAGTGCCATATAGATTGAAGATTTCTTGCAACTTGTGAGCTTGAGAGAAAGTAGCTTCACAAATGAAGAGGCTATCATCAGCAAAGAGGAGGTGGGTGATAGATGGACTCCAGGTTAAAATGAAAACCATTAAGCATGTGATTCCTCTCTGCTCGTATAATTAAATGAGAAAGAGCCTCAATGCACAAAACAAAAAGGAAAGGTGAAAGTGGACAACCTTATCTGAGACCTCTGCTTGGTATCACTTTGTCAGTGACTTCACCATTGAGTAAAATAGCATAGGTAATAGATGAGACGCAATACATCATCCAATTTATCCAAATGGAAGAAAATCCCATTGTTGTGAGAAGAGCATGTAAAAAGTCCCATTTTACCCTGTCATAGACCTTAAACATGTCTGTCTTGACCATTAAAAAATCCTTTGAGAGAGTAGCATGTGTCTTCAGGCTGTGGACAGTTTCATGAGCCAAGATTATATTATCGGAGATCAATCTGTCTGATACGAAAGCAGACTGGTGAGGAGCAATCAAGTCAGGCATATACCTTTGTAAATGTTTCATCAAGATCTTTGCAATGACCTTGTAAAGAACATTGCAAAGACTGATTGGTCCGAAGTCAACCATTCCGTCCGGATCTAGCTTTTTGGGGATCAGACAAATAAGAGTGTGGTTCCATTCTTGTGGAAAGTAACCAACCCTGAAGAATTCTCTGACCTGAAAGCATATCTGATGTCCCACAATATCCCAAAAGAATTGGTGAAATAGAGAAGTCATACCATCATCCCCAGGAGCACTATGTCTTTTGATAGAAAATATAGCTTCTTTAACTTCAACATTAGAAACCTCTTTAGTAAGATCTTCATTGACGATTCCAGTAACTCTAGGTTGGAAGTCAGTGAAGATAGATTGAAAACCATGAGGCCTTGTTGAAGTGAAAAGAGCAGTGAAGTAGTCTGAGGCTATTCTTTGTTTAGCTAAGTCATCATAGTGCCTTTGTTCAGAATCATCCTGAAGAGCCTCAATAATTTTTTTAGCTCTATGACCTTTCACTGACTGATGGAAGAACTTAGAATTGGTATCACCGGATTTAAGCCATCTCTCTCTGCTTTTTTTTACCAAAATAGCTCTTCTTCCATATACGCCTTTGCTAGATCTTTCTTCAGGAAATATAGTCTTGATGTACTCGGTTCTGGCAGTGAATGCTCCCTTTCGATTTCTTCTTTTATGGTTGTAATCTTAGCTCTGACATTGAGGTTGCGATCATGCTTGAATTTGCTTAGAGCTATTCTACAACACTTAACCTTTGTAGATATATCAGTTTGTATCCCATTTCGGTCATCCCTCCAAGATTTTTCCATGCAATCTTTAATTTTTGGATATTGTAGCAGCCTGATATCGAAACAAAACCCTAACCCCCAAGATCCGTTTCTGGTAGTGCTTAATCTAGACAAACGTTCCCCCAAAACATTTCTTAGGACAATGACTGGATTTCCATATATACAAGAAACAAAAAAACTACAATTCCCCAGAGAGATGTGACAATCGATCAATTTAGAAGAAGAAAACAAAACTTCAACTTGAACATTTCTCCTCCACATAAGTGCCAGTCCACCACTCCTACCTCTGGGATTTACTACGTTTAATCTATCATACCCAAGCCAAAATTGTAGATCCACAAGAGCATTTCTCTTTTACTTTGTTTCCGCCAAAAAAATCACATCGGGAAAAAACAGAAGAGGCATCTCCCGTAGCCTAGGAATTGTCAAGTCTTGAGGACGTCCCAAGCCTTGACAATTCCAAGTTAAGATGCTCATTGAGGCTTAGGCAATCCCCCTTAAGGGATTGCCTTATCACAATGCCTTTTGGCAGACCTGAAAGCCCCTCAGCAGGTTCCTCATTCAGTCTCTTCTGCACTTCTACCTTTTTCAAGCCTTCCTTCTTCATAGTCACTTGCCCTGTACGATGTCTAGGTTTTCTTTTACTCTTGGGATGTCGTCTTCGTTGTCGAGTGCAACTTCTATTAACCCTGGATGATCCAACACTAAAGGATCCAACACTGAAACCCGTTGAGCTAAGAAGCAAGCATCTCTCAATCTCCATTTGTTCTGCTATAAATCCATCTGCCGAGAGATTTATAGTTGCGGATGTACCATGCCAACAACTTGGATTCTTGAAAGGATTGTGACTTCTGCTTCTCAAATTTGTCTTTTTCTTCATAATCAAACACACGTCCCTTCCCTTTATCAACATCATAAGACACTAAAGGAATAGGCTTCAAACTGAGATATATCCTTTGTCCCACGGGATCATTCTCCAAATCAGCTAAAGACTTTTTTATTCTCTCTATATGAACTAATCTTTCTTTATCTTCCGCCATTAGAATATAATCTCTCATTCCTTGAAGAACTTCTTCAACAATCTTAAGACGCCCAGTGTTTGGATTAACTCCGACCTGCTCCTCAGACAGAATCCCAAACAATGGATCATCATTCTTTAGTCTTGGTTACTGAGGCTTTGGACTGGACTTAGCATCCTTTGTATTGTGCTTTTGCTTACCCTTCAGGTACTCTTCTCTCCAAGGATATTTCTCTTGGGCATGGGTCAAGCGTTGGCAGAAAAAGCAACGTCGTTGTGTTTTTTCATAATGAAGGTGCGGGACACCTTTTCTTCAGTAGGCAAGTGAAGTTGTCTTGTCCTCTTCAATGGCTTAGACACATCTATAAGGACCTTGACCCTTACATAGTCGTTCCTTTGAGGCTTTGTCGGATCAAAAACCACAATTTCCACCTTCCCTAGTCGATCTCCAATAAAAGAAATTGCAGGTTCTTTGTAGTTATTCATAGGCATGTTCCCCATTTGAACCCAAACCGGTAGTCTCTGTAGATAGTCTTCAGGGGGGTTCTCCTTCCAACGGTCAAGGACCATAGCCCATTCATTATAGGTTTGAACTCCTTTGCTTAGTTACATCTCCAAATCTTGCTCAAGCTGAGTAAAGAATTGAAACCGTTTTTTAAAAAGAGCAACACCACGAACCCGATTATATAATTGCCATTTTCGGGACATATCAAATATCAGACTCGACATCTTCTGGCAATCCGGATTCAAAAACCGTCCTACCAAACTCAATCGATTTTCTTGAACAAAACTGAACTCAAGTAGATACAACAAGATAATCGATTCTTCATCATCATCTAGCACCAGAGCTTTAAGCGCTTCATCCATATCCTCCATCATCTTAAAATCTGGAACAAGTTGTATCGAAGGTGTGTGGAGATCTAGATCTGAAAAACTCACCGTTTTATCACCGCCTTTTTTTGAAAAGTAACCAATAAAACTCAACTGTTTTTGTCGATAGCTCTAGTACCAAGAGAAATGGAAACCTCTAGCTATTTTAGAGAGTCCTAAAGCTCACTTAATGAGAGTCCTCTTTTTTACTTTTTTTAGAGCCATCTGGTTTTACATAACGAACTGTGTATATAAAATGATCATCTAAATAAGGTGGAGAATGAACTAGCTGTTTATCTTCTTCACAGAGGAGAAGCAGGAGAAGATTTACACCTTTGGAAGAACCATATTGGGGATTTTAAAGGCAAGTTCTCTACTTATTCCACTTGGGAACAAATTCGTACCTCTAGGCCTACTGTAGACTGGAATGGGAGTATTTGGTTCAAGTATGCAACTCCTAAATATTCTTTTATAGTTTGGTTGGCTGTGAAAGATAGATTAGCTACTGGAGATAAAATGATAAGATGGAATATAAG
>OVAP01001443.1:13283-23976 GCA_900406295.1 Aurinia saxatilis | reverse complement strand
AGAGAGAAGATATCAATTTTCCCTTTTAGCTCGGAAGTAGCTGAGAGAGAGTAAAAGCAATATATCCTCTAAAATCTCTCTTTCTCTCTTTTGTTCTAAACCTAGGGTTTTCCTCTCTTGTCCATCGCAGCTCTTAAGGTGAGATTTTTTTTTTCTAGGGTTTTTTTTTTGGATACTGATCTCTCTGTTCTGTATGGTTAATGTAGCTTGTTTAATCTCTGGTTTTTTTGTTCTGTTTGGTTGTTCTACCTACTCTTTTAGTTTGGTTCTTGTCTGAAAGTGCTTTTTTGTTTGTGAAATTTTGTGGGTTTTGTGTTATCTAGTCTCGCATGCAGATTTCTCTTTGAGGAGGTTTTTGGTAGATTTTGAGTGTTTGGGTGTTGGAAAGTTTGTTGCTTTACTGTGATTGTTGTTGATTTGTGTTCGTCTCTTTTTATTTTGTGGGTTTTGGTTGTGAAATGTGAATTTTTTGTAGAGGTTTTTTTTTTTTTTTTGGTTCTGTGGAGTAAAGGTGTGGATGTAAAACATAGTGACGGTAGGTTTGCTTTAATGTGACCAAAACTGACATTTTTGGTGTCGTACATGTTTATTTACACTTGCATGCGTCATTTTCTAAACTTTTTTGGGGGTTTTGATTTTAGTTAAAAGGTTTTGGTTTTCTCTCTGTGTTTATGAACTAAAGATCTAAGCTCTGATGAATGTAGCTTAGTTTTGCTGATGAAAACAAACTTTTTTTTTGGTGGGTTTTTTAGTACCGGTCAAAGATTTGACTTGTCTGTGTGTCATGAACAAAAGGTGGATGTTTTGTTGATTATACCTTGCTTTGTGGTGATGTCCTACACTTGCATGAGTCATTTTTTTGGTGGGTTGTATATCAGTCACAAATTTTACTTTTGTTTGTGAGTACAAAAGGTTGATGTAGCTTACTTTTTTGGCTTGTATTGTGTTTTTGCTGATATATCCAAACCTTTACTGTTTGTGTTTGTGCAGGAAATGGATTCTACTAACGGTAATGGAGCTGATCTTGAATCAGCAAACGGGAACCGGACTGGGGTTACTGAGGCTTTACCCCCTCCTCCACCAGTTATACCTCCTAATGTTGAGCCAGTTAAGGTCATGACCGAACCCGAGGTGAAGAAAAACCTGAAAACCCCAATGGTCAGGCCTGGCTTTGGAACAAAGGGACAGAAGATACCATTGCTAACCAATCACTTCAAAGTCAACGTGACTAATCTCCAGGGCACCTTTTTCCACTACAGTGTATGTTTTTTTTAATATATTGCGAAGTTTAATTTTTGTTTTGAATGATATAAAAAACTAATGGGGTTATTTGTGGTTTTGAAAAGGTTGCACTGTTCTACGATGATGGTAGACCTGTTGAACAGAAGGGCGTGGGTAGAAAAATTCTTGACAAGGTGAATGAGACTTATCGCTCGGATCTCGATGGTAAAGAGTTTGCCTATGATGGTGAGAAGACATTGTTCACGTTTGGGCCTCTGCCAAGTAATAAGATGGATTTCTCTGTGGTACTTGAGGAAGTATCTGCTTCTAGGTAAAAATTATAACAGTTGTACTCTGTTTGAGTGCTTTGGTTTTGGTTCTGATTGAGAATTTTATGAGCAGGACCAATGGAAACGCTAGCCCCAATGGGAACGAAGAGCCAACTGATGGTGATAGGAAAAGACTGCGTAGGCCTAACCGGTCCAAAAGCTTTAAAGTTGAGATCAGTTATGCAGCCAAAATTCCTCTACAAGCCTTGGCTAATGCCATGCGTGGACAGGAGTCCGAGCAGTCCATGGAGGCCATAAGGGTTTTGGATATAATTCTGCGTCAACACGCTGCTAGACAGTAAGTGACAAGTGTATAGATTGATTTTTTATTTTCACAATTTTTGTTTTGTTTTTGTCTTTCTAACAATTCTGGAAAATTTGCAGAGGATGCCTGCTTGTAAGACAGTCATTTTTCCACAATGACCCAAACAATTGTGAACCTGTTGGTGGTAATATCTTGGGGTGTCGAGGATTCCATTCCAGTTTCAGAACAACACAGGGTGGCATGTCACTTAACATGGGTACATAATCTCACCTGTCCTTGATCTTCATGTTTGTTTCTATCTATTGTGGCGATGGGTTAGTGTATGATCGGGTTTTTTGTTCTTATGGCAGATGTGACAACCACAATGATAATAAAGCCCGGTCCACTTGTCGATTTTATCATTGCTAACCAAGGTGCAAGGGATCCACACGGAGTTGACTGGTCTAAGGTGATCTACTTATTATGATATGTGGCTATGTCATGTTCAAACCTTGTTTCTTACCTTTTTCTATTCCAGAACGTTTAAACTTGATGTTTTCAACAGGCAAAAAGAACTCTCAAGAACCTGAGGATTAAAGTCAGTCCCTCAAACCAGGAGTACAGAATCACGGGCATGAGTGAGAAGACTTGCCGAGAGCAGATGTAAGATTCCATTTACTTTATTTTACTTTGTCGTGAAATGCATTTGTTTTGTTTTAGTTAGCTGACGTTTTGATCCCTTTTGAAGATAGAAGGGTCTCTGATGTTTGCTTGTTATCTTGTCTAGGTTTGAATATAGGCCAAGGAACTCAAAGAATGAAAATGGAGAGTCAGAGACTGTTGAGATATCAGTGTATGACTACTTCCTCAAGGAACGGAATCTGGAGTTGCAGTATTCCGCTAATCTGCCCTGCATCAATGTTGGGAAGCCAAAGCGACCTACTTATATTCCTCTTGAGGTTTGTTTGCCTCTTTCAGTTATCTAAGTTCTCAGATATTAACTTGCTTTTGAAATTGGTTGCTAATGTTTGTAATTTTTTGCAGCACTGTTCCTTGATTCCCCTCCAGAGGTACACTAAAGCACTAAACACATTCCAAAGATCTGCCCTCGTCGAGAAATCTAGACAGAAACCCCAGGAGAGGATGGCTGTCCTTTCCAAAGTATAGTATTTGTACTGCTTCATAATTTTTCTTTTCTTTTTCTGAGAACTGTGATTTATAAATCTTTGCTCTCATGCATTCAGGCACTAAAAATTAGCAACTATGATGCTGAACCACTCCTTGGTTCATGCGGCATCTCAATCAGCTCCAACTTTACTCAAGTGGAGGGTCGTGTTTTGCCAGCTCCCAAGGTATGGTTCAATTGCCTGGTTTCAATTTGAGAGATTGCTGTAAACTTGTGCATACATTTATTTTTCTCTTGTTTTCTCTGACTGTCAGCTGAAAATGGGTTGCGGAGATGAACTCTTCCCCAGAAATGGTCGCTGGAATTTCAACAACAAGGTGCTGTTTCTCTCTGCCTTTTGTTGTATTTACATGTTCAGATAACCTGATTACCTTTGTTGTGCAGCAATTTGTTGATCCAACCAAAATTGATCGATGGATTGTCGCAAACTTTTCTGCACGCTGTAATGTAAAACAACTTATCGATGATCTTATCAGAATCGGAGGACAAAAAGGAATTGTAAGAGAGATACACCTTTTTGAAAACTTTGTTTGTGATTATCAACATTGTAAATGTTTAACTGTTTTCTTTTTCCTGTATCTTGTCACAGAAAATTGCTGGGCCCTTTGATGTGTTTGAGGAGCCTCGTAATATGAGCCGTGGTGCTCCTCCACTTATTCGTGTAGAGAAAATGTTTGAAGAAATCCAGTCCAAACTCCCAGGGGCCCCACAATTCATACTGTGTCTGCTCCCAGAAAGGAAGAATTGCGAGCTCTATGGTTAGATATCTTATTACTCCAGTCCTTGAGATGTGTTTTTGTTGCACATCAAGAAATATTCCTTTTAAAAAGTTTTAATTCCTCCGCAGGTCCGTGGAAAAAGAAGTGCCTTACTGAATATGGTATTGTTACTCAATGCATGGCTCCGATTAGGCAACCAAATGATCAGTATCTTACAAACTGTCTTCTCAAGATCAATGCGAAGGTGATCACTGTCATTTTTTTCCCCTTGTGTAGCAATGTTTCATTCTATGTTTGCAATCTCTGATACATATACACTACAGCTTGGAGGCCTGAACTCAATGTTAAGTGTTGAGCGCACACCTGCTTTCACTGTCATATCCAGAGTTCCAACCATCATCCTTGGGATGGACGTGTCACACGGATCTCCTGGGCAGTCTGATGTTCCGTCCATTGCTGCTGTAATACATACTCTTTACTGTTTTTTTATATTAGTTGTGTTTGCAGTAGTCTTGATTTTTTGAAATTTTCAATACTGATATTTTGTTGTCTCTTAAATGTATACTTAGGTTGTCAGTTCAAGGCAGTGGCCTCTAGTCTCCAAGTACAGAGCATCTGTTCGCACACAGCCTTCTAAGGCGGAGATGATTGAGTCCCTTGTCAAGAAAAACGGTACCGAAGATGATGGCATCATTAAGTAAGTGCTTATACTAAATCTTTGTTGTGCTCGTCTTTCATGCTTAGTTGCATGCTATGTTTTATAAAATTTTTGTAACTTTGTTTATTACAGGGAGTTACTGGTAGATTTCTACACTAGCTCGGGTAAGAGAAAGCCAGAGCATATTATAATTTTCAGGTAATTTCTTTTTGGCATCACATAGCTTTCGGCTCTTCAATTTTCCCGTTCTTTGTTTTCTCACAACAATTGTCTAATGCTTATAGGGATGGTGTTAGCGAATCTCAGTTCAGTCAAGTTCTGAACATCGAGCTCGATCAGATCATTGAGGTAGTTATAATATTAAAATATAAAACCTTTATGTAGTTCTGTTAATGTGGGAGTCACTTGTTGCATTCCTCTTTCTTCAGGCATGCAAGCTTCTGGATGAGAAGTGGACTCCAAAATTTCTACTGTTGGTGGCTCAAAAGAACCACCACACCAAGTTTTTCCAGACTGGAAGTCCTGATAATGTTCCCCCAGGTGAATGATTATCCTTCGTCATATAACCTGTATGATATATGCATACATGATCTCACATGGTATTTGTTTTTTCCGCAGGGACAATCATTGACAACAAGATCTGTCACCCAAAGAACAATGATTTCTACCTCTGTGCGCATGCTGGGATGATTGTAAGTATAATCTCACTCTTGTCATCCACATTGGCTGATTGGTACTAGTGTTTGTTCTTTAATTGTTTTCACACTCTGTTTTAAATTAGGGAACAACTCGTCCAACACATTATCATGTCCTGTATGATGAGATTCATTTTTCACCTGATGAGCTTCAGGAACTTGTCCACTCGCTCTCTTACGTGTATGTAGTCTCAACCTTCATTGCTTATGTTGATTCTGGACCAGTTTCTTGTTTTGATTACTGATATTATCTGGTTTTGTTTCGTCTATTCCAGGTACCAGAGAAGTACTACTGCCATTTCTGTTGGTAATTACCTTAACTTTGCCTTATTACTCCTCTGATTCGATTGAGTCTCCAATTTTTTTTTCTAATAATTGACATTGGGTTCTTTTGCAGTTGCGCCCATATGCTATGCTCACTTGGCAGCTGCTCAGCTTGGGACATTCATGAAGTATGAGGATCAGTCTGAGACATCATCAAGCCATGGTGGTTTCACAGCTCCAGGACCAGTCTCGGTTACTCAGCTCCCAAAGCTCAAGGACAGTGTTGCCAACTCCATGTTCTTCTGTTAGACGAAGAAGACATGTGAAGTTTATGAATGTGCAGTCTGCTTTTCCCCAAGTGGTTTAAAACTTATGCAGTAACTAGTAGTGGTAATCGGCTTTTAAGACTTTTATTTTAGGATCTCTCTCGTTTTAATGCGGTTTAAGGCATCAAACATTAAGGCATGGTATGTTTTTTGTGACTATTTTTTGCCAGCCTTGATGCCTTCTTGGGGGTTGAGTATGCTTCGCCCCTTAGCTTATCCAGTTGTTGTTTTAAAATGACTTCCTAATGTAGTGAATATTTCGAAGTTTAGGAAGTGTCTCTTTTGTTTTTGTCGTTGCGTTTTAATTTAGTAACCCAGACAAATAACATAAAGCCTTAGTCATAGTTGACGTTGGGTAGTGACCCTTTTGATTCAGTACAAGACAGAAGCCCCAGAGAAATGGCAAAACCTGGTCAAAAGGTCTAACTTAGAAAGTGACACTTTTGTTACATGGAAAGAAAGAAGCCATTCAAACAAAGAAACAGAGATGAAAGTCTAGTGAAAGTACAAAGCCTTGAAGGTGAATGCTAGAATTATAGTAGCAACAACGGCAAAAGCTTTGGAGGGTACGAGAGTAATGGCTGTTGAGGTGGAAATGATGGGGATGGTTTGATTCGATGATGGTGGAGGTTGAGGAACTTGAGGAAGGACGTTAACGGCTAGCTTCATGCCTTTGTGACAGTAACCTTTACCACAAATGAAGTAATAAGGCTTAGGTTGAACAAGCTGGAACACATCTCTTCCTCCACGAGTAATGTTGAATATGAAATCTTTGTCGATGCATTGCTCGTAGCTCGTCTTGTTTACCTGAAGGACGTTATGACGGGTCTTATCGAACCCGAAATCTGCCAAATTTCATGATCAGAAATCTAAACCAAGAAAACAAGAACTGAAAAGAAGAAGTGTAGTTTACTTACAAAGCCAATCGCCGGAGTAAAAAAGTTCTTTGCTGGACCAATCGGAGAAGTTACCATCTGTGTTCCAAGTGTATTTGCCATTACCAACTCTGTGAAGACTTGATTCCACCTGAACAATCATTACTACTACAAACATTATTACCCATAAATTTCTCCCCATTTTGTTGTTGTTGTGTGTGTTTGCTATTGCTTGTTTTTAGAAGTTGATATATTTATAGTGAAGGAGCATGCAGATTTGCGTGAGTTATGTATCTAGCATGAGTTATAGGTTTATAACCACTTCATTGTATATGCATGACCTCTGTTCTCACACCCCTTTTTTTTTGTTTTCTTCTCTAACTCGATATTTTTACTAATTCTTTCATTTATTCGATTGTCCCATTCAAAAAAAACTATTCCTCTTTTTTTGGAAAAAGTTTATGTTTTGTTCCTTGCAACTATAGCTTTTTCAATTTACAAATGATTGAATGACAATAGTAGAGATGAAGAGAAGAATTACTTGCAATATGAGGAAACTTCTAACAAAAAATCCCTTGGTTCCTATCTTGGATACTGTCTTATTCGATAAACGTATATGTCATGCTAACTTGTGAATAACATAAAGTTCTTAATTGCAATTTATGATATATATCATGTTAACTCTTAGGTATTTGCTCTGCTCAATGCGCAAATACTAGAGCCGAGAATTTGGATCCACGACATAAAGAGTCGACGCTAGCAAAATACATTTATTTGTAATAATTTTCCTCTGTATTTATACAGACAATCACACACACACACTTGTCATGTTACAAAAAGAACTTTTGGTCCAATTCAGTTATTGATTCAATCCATTACTGGAACCCGGAGCTTGCATGCACATTCTCTTGCCGATTCGTAGTAGAACCCTATACACACCAAAAACACCGTCAAAATCCTCTCAAACATTGGTATATTTTATTATCCACATACTCGAAATCGTTGGACCACCTTTGTTTCGGTTATCAACTACTTGTAGTGCTTTTAACTGATTAGTCCATCTTAACGTTCAAAGACATTGTTTGTATACTTTAGACATTGATATTACTTGGTAAGCATTTTTTTTTTTTTTTTTTTGAGATAAAAAAGCATAATATTTGAAATAAATTACAGAGTAGTTAACATATTTTTATGATTAGCTTACTGAAACAAGAGATTATATTTAAAACTGGAATATAATAAACACATATATCATATTTTTACACACAAGCAGATGGTAGAGTTCAGAGCATACAACAGTTGGTTTTCCGGCGACGGGTTTCTTCTTTGTATTCAGAAGATGTGCTTTTCTTCCCTGCCATACTCCTCTTCCGTCTTCTCCTATATCCCACACAAAACATTTTTAATGCATTAGTTGTTATTATGGTGTACCCGGATAAGATTCCAGTTAGTGAAGATTCGATAAGTGATTAAAGAAAAAGTAGAACAATAATTGTTTATAAAAAAAATGATTCTAGCATAATTTAAAGGTTTGGAGATTTTCATACCACCCATCTGGCTCAAGCATCCTATTTTATTCCCCTTAACACACAACTCATGAATAATAGTCTTTTTCCAACTCTTTTGTCAAAAAAAGAGAAAAGAATAATTTTGTCCCAACTTTTTCTTTTGGTTGTTACTGTTGCTTCTTTCATGTTTTTAAAAAAATTGATTTTATGTTTCTAACAATTACATTTGTGTTTCTATTAAAAAAAAAAATTGTTTTTGTTCTCATAACCTGAACTATATGAGAAAATATTAGTATTTTTCAACTCGAATTATTATTTAAAACAAAGAGACACTTCATCAAATGACCATTACCATAGTAATTCACAAAAGAAATTTCAAATCTTTTTCCAAACAAATAAATAAACCAGAGAGAGTCACAGAAAGTTCACAACACGAAAGAAAAAAAAAATGACGATGATGGTGAACACAATGAATCAGTAAACAAACCAAAAACCAAACTAGTTCAATTCAACGAAAGAAAGAAAAAGAAGAGGAGAGATTGAGAAAAGTTCCTCACTTTGCCATCATAATTTTGACAAACTCTTCATAATTAATCTGACCATCTCCATCAACATCAGCTTCTCTAATCATCTCATCAACTTCCTCATCTGTTAACTTCTCACCAAGATTAGTCATCACATGCCTTAGCTCAGCCGCGGAGATAACCCCGTTCTGGTCCTTATCGAAAACCCTGAAAGCTTCTTTGAGCTCTTCCTCTGAGTCGGTATCCTTCATCTTGCGAGCCATCAGGTTAAGAAACTCGGGGAAGTCTATGGTTCCGTTACCATCAGCGTCAACTTCGTTGATCATGTCCTGTAGCTCTGCTTCAGTTGGATTCTGACCTAGTGATCTCATCACTGTACCTAGCTCTTTCGTTGTGATGCAACCTGTAACCATGTTATTTTTGAAGAATCAGCAATCAAATATTACATAACTAATCTTCAAAATTTCGGCGAATACTCGGCATAATCCCACTGATCCTGAGATTTACTTTAAACTTAGGAACCACAAAATTAACACAACAAATTTTGAAAATTCATTCCCTAAAATTGTGAAATCTACTCTGATTTCTCTGTAACTTTCTAAGATTTTCAGTAAAGCTAATGAATCATTCTCATCGCTACAGAATCACAATTTTCACTATCCAATTCAAAGGAGATATACGAAACGATCGAGAGATTTCAAAGTAAACTAAACACAAATTTCAGCCAAATCTCAGCCTAAACTGTGAAATCCAAATAAACGACATGGAATTCTTAAAGCTATGACTGGAAATTTAAAAAGGAATCATCATTGTAAATCAAAATGATGTGTTACTAGAGAAGAGAGAGAGAAAGGAACCATCTCCGTCTTTGTCGAAGAGGCTAAAAGCTTCCTTGAACTCGGAGATCTGATCATCGGTAAGCTGATCGGCCATTGTTGAGAGCTTTCCTTAGCAAACGATTAGAAGAATCAACGTTATGTTTTGGGAAATAAGTGGTGTGTGGTGGATTTATAAAGACGATGAAGACAAAGGAAACAAAAGCCCATTAGGCCCAATCACAGTATTTACAAATCTAGTAGAATCTGATTCTCTCAAAATTTTATTCTACTTTTCTGAGTGCTTCTTCTTTTGTACCTTTATGTTTCTTCGCCAAACCATTATCCACATTCGTCTGTTTAACTTCCAAGTCATGGATATATTCCCCCCTTGTCGAAAGACTAATAATTGTATGTGTTACTGAAAGTTCCATTCTTATCCATTGTCCCAGTTTGAGAGCTCGAATGAACAATGTAGTCTAGTTGGATAAAAGGTCTGTAGTAGAGACCCAAGAACCAAAAAATGTACAAAAAAAAAAAAAAGGAAACTTTTCATGAAAGGAGAAAAGGAACATGGGCCAAATCAGATTATTAATAAAGCCCAATAGTAGCGGAAAGACCCACCCGATATCCAGGACAGAGTCGGGTTCGCTTAGTCGCTCTGGCTTGATAACAAAGAAAACCCCCGATCCTTGTTAAATTAGCTAAAAGGAAGAAGAAGAATCAAAGAGAGAGAGAGATAACAATTAGAAGATGAGTAGCATTGGAACTGGATACGATCTGTCCGTCACTACTTTTTCTCCCGATGGTCGTGTCTTCCAGATCGAGTACGCCGCCAAAGCCGTCGACAACAGTGGGTTAGTACTACTGAGATTCCGACTTCTCACACTTTTTTTTTTTTATTTTAGATCTGATTAAGCTTTGATAAAATGGCTGTTGAATTCTTCCTTCACGAATTAGGGTTTTGCTAAGGTTGTTTTTCTATTCTCGCAGAACTGTTGTTGGAATCAAGTGCAAGGATGGGATTGTTATGGTTTGTTTCTTCCTCCCTTCCTCTTTTGATATTTACTGACCGTAATTTTAGTCTCTCCTGCTCGTATTCTGGCACAAAAAACTTTAGTTTTTGGTAACTTGAATCATCCCTGGAGCTAAGAAGATGAGATGTTTTTTATTCAATATCCAAATTCAGCTTTAATGTGTTCATGTGTGTTGTCCAATCTGTAGCTTTTATTTGACGTACCCTAGTTCTCAAAGGTTTAAACGTATTTGATGAAGGAATTGGTTTACTATGTTTAAGGATTTTGATAAAGGAATGGCCTTTGCTAAATA
>OVAP01001443.1:0-13240 GCA_900406295.1 Aurinia saxatilis | reverse complement strand
GGGGGGGGGGGGGGGTTTAGGGTGTGGAGAAGCTTATTGCATCAAAGATGATGCTACCAGGTTCCAACCGAAGAATCCATTCTGTTCATCGTCATGCTGGCATGGTATGCGTCTAACCTTTAGGAAATTAGTTTCTATAAGGATATGTGTTTTTCTCTTTGTTATTTTGAGCAATTCTCTACCTGTCATGTCAGGCTGTTGCTGGGCTTGCAGCTGATGGGAGGCAGATTGTTGCCAGGGCTAAATCTGAAGCAAGAAGTTACGAGAGGTATCTCTGAAAGAACCAAATTCAGTATTTTGTTAGCTTCTGTTGTTAAAGTTGCATCTTAGATTTGCTGCTATGAAGGGACTGTTCTACTTCTATAACTTCTTCCTCTCTTAATTAAATTTAGATTTTTTTTTTCTTGTCGGCTTTGTTAGACTGAATATCCATAATATTTTGGCATAAGTTGTCAAATGTGTATGTTGTCCTTTCTTCCTGGATCCCTTTGCACAGTTAAACTTTTCTTATTTGTGCAACTAACTTGACATTCACCTGTGATTATTTAGTGTTTATGGCGATGCTGTACCTGTGAAAGAACTTTCGGAGCGTGTTGCAAGCTATGTACATTTATGTACCCTTTACTGGTGGCTCAGGTATGCCTAATTTATGTGCCTCTTTTATAGTCATCAAAGTATTTCTCCTACATGAATGAATTCTAAGAACATTATCTTAATTTTGAAGGCCTTTTGGCTGCGGGGTCATTCTTGGAGGGTATGATAGAGATGGACCCCAGTTGTACATGATTGAACCATCAGGCATATCATATGTAAGTCATTTTCTCGTAGATATGTCATTTTGAAATAGAGACCTGTGTCTGTAAGTTTTTAAAGTTTCTCTAATCTCTCCGTCGTCCTTTGGATTGTTTCCCTGTAGAGATATTTTGGTGCAGCAATTGGCAAAGGAAAGCAAGCTGCTAAAACGTAAGCTATATAGAGTGAATATTTTTGTTATAATGGCAGTATTCTCTAGGGACTCTCTTGTAGTGGATATGTGTTTTTGCTAGGGCATCTGTAGTACCACTAGGCTTGATCAATTGAACTTGAACGAAGCGAAGTCAACTAGCTTCACCACTAACCAGACAATAAATAGATCAAACTTTAAAAGGACCAGTAGAGCTTTAATTGTTGATGGATTTGATGATTCTGATTCAATGGATTAGTACGAACTTTGCAATAGAGATTTCTCAGTGTCCTCTGAAATTTAGCCCTATTAAAGTGTATAGAAGGTTTCTGATGGATCAGCTGATTCCTTGCAGGGAAATTGAGAAGTTGAAGTTATCTGAGATGACCTGCAAAGAAGGCGTTATTGAGGTGGCAAAAATGTGAGTCGTCAGTAGTTAAATCTTGTGTTGTTTTAGGGAGCTTAAAGACTGATATGATTTGTATGCAACAAGGTGCTTCTGAAAGGGGCATTTTTAATGCAAGATCTAATGTGACTTTCGTGTGCAGCATCTACAAGCTACATGACGAAGCCAAAGACAAGGCCTTTGAATTGGAGATGAGTTGGATATGCGAGGAGTCAAACAGAGAGCATCAGAAGGTAAAGTCATATAAATGCGTGTAGATGTTTCTGCAGAATTGCTGCTATAATGTTCTTAATAAACCGTAACTCATTGCAGGTCCCTGATGATCTTCTGGAAGAAGCAAAGACGGCTGCTAAAATTGCTCTTGAAGAGATGGATGCTGACTAAACTGAGTGATGTTAGAATTTTCTTAAGGCGTCGTTTGGTGTTTCTTTACTGTAACTTGGAATGTTTGTGTTGAATTTTGTCTCCAGAGGGCAATTGTTGCAGTTTCCTTATGAACCTTTTGGTCTATATCTTATTGCTATCAGCAACTGTTTCAGTGGATTTTAGCTTCAATAACTCCAGATGCACAGTTGATAGATCATAATCAAGCCTGGACAAAAATGTAGGAAACAATAAGTGACTTTTCATCTTGTTATCTTGAATTGTTTCGAAAAGCGCTTTTTCTTCATCGTTTTCACAATTTTGAGAACATAAAACTTCAAATTTCGAGATTATAGTAAGTAAAAAAAGAAACAGCAGTAAAAAAAGAAACAGCAGTATATTTATGAAAAGATGTTTTAGTATTTTTAGCCAATTTACTATAACTTAGGTATTAAATATTTATAAGATCAAACCATATCCTGAAAAAAGTTTTATTATTTAACATTTTAAGCTAAATTAAGTTAATAGCTATGAAATCATATAGTTTATAATATTTTTTCTCAATATTTAAAATTAACTAAAAAAAGGTTAGCAAAAATTAAAATAAATAAGTTAAACAAATATGTAAACATATTTACCTTTTTTGGGGTAAACTTATGTAACTATTATGTTAACAGATCTATATATATATAAACCTCTTGGTTCGGTAAGTCGTCGGCCCAATAGTAGCAAAATTCTAATTTCTTTCTTCTTCTTCCAGAAAATAAAAGAAACCTTTGGTTTAGCTTTCTTTTGCTGTGCCCTAGTTCTCTAAATTTTCCTGCTCTCCATCGCAAGCTTGAATCTTTTTAGTCGCTTCGTGTTCTTCGTCTCCTTCCTCTGATCACTATGGCTTCAGGTTTTGCTACTGTTTACCTTTTTGTTCTGGGTTTTGTTTGATGTTCTGGATTCTGTAGACTCTATCTAGGGTTTAGTGTTCCCAAATCGGAATGCCTACTTTTCACGAATCGTTTTATGGGTTATTGATTTAGTTTTTTCCCAACTTGGTAGATGCTGATATGGAGGATTATGGATTCGTGTACTCCGATGAGGAACCGGAGGAACAAGATGTTGACATTGAGAATCAGTACTATAACTCTAAAGGTTTGTTTTTTATACCTTTGTATATCGTCCATTAGGGTTGTATTGGGTTTTGGATTCTCAAATTGTGTTGTTTTTTTTGTTGAAGGTATGGTTGAGACTGAACCTGAAGAAGCACTTGCTGGGTTTGCTGAGGTTGTTAAGATGGAACCAGACAAGGCTGACTGGTAAGACCCACAACTAGTCTGGGTTGTTGTTGTAGTTCTTGAGGATTCTAGATTTGGGGTTTGTCTACAGTTGATAGAAGGAATAGAGATGCTCTTTCTGATTTTGCATCATGTTGAAATTTGGGTTTGGGGTGCATTCAGATTTTACCTTGAGCTTACCTGCTAGAGTTTCATTGTCTTTTATTCTGTCTAATTGTATTCTTGTTAACTATTCCGTGGCCTATTTCTCGATAGGGGTTTCAAGTCTCTTAAGCAGACTGTGAAGATTTACTATCGTCTAGGTAAATACAAAGAGATGATGGATGCGTACAGAGAGATGCTTACATATATCAAGTCAGCAGTTACTCGGAATTACAGTGAAAAATGTATAAACAATATTATGGATTTCGTCTCTGGATCTGCTAGCCATAATACTGGTCTGCTTCAAGAGTTTTATCAGACTACTTTGAAGGCCCTCGAAGAGGCTAAGAATGAGGTTTGAATCATACTTTTCGTTTTGTAATGCCACCACTTCTCCTTAATGGTTCAGAGATGTAACTTATTGGTTTATTTTTGCAGAGACTCTGGTTCAAGACGAATCTAAAACTCTGCAACATCTGGTTTGACATAGGTGAATACGGACGAATGATGAAGGTATAACTTTGCTTAATAAAATCTTTTGATGGAAGTCGATTTTGCTTAGAGATCTTAGTAATGTATGGTAACAACTATTTATTGTTTGCCAGATCTTGAAGGAACTCCATAAATCTTGTCAAAAGGAAGATGGAACAGATGATCAGAAAAAAGGAAGTCAGCTGCTTGAGGTTTATGCAATTGAAATTCAGATTTACACTGAAACAAAGGACAACAAAAAGCTTAAGGTTAAGATTCTGCTTTATGAGATTGTGCAATTTTTGTTGTTGCATACTTTCACTTGGCTTTTTTGACTGAAATGCAACTAACATTTTTTGAATGGATGCAGCAACTATACCAGAAAGCACTTGCCATCAAATCTGCTATACCTCATCCTAGGATCATGGGTATAATTCGCGAGTGTGGTGGGAAAATGCACATGACACAACATCTTTGGGCAGAAGCAGCCACAGACTTTTTTGAGGCTTTCAAAAACTATGACGAAGCTGGCAACCAAAGGCGCATACAGTGCCTAAAGTATGTTTCCTTACCTTACCATCTCTTTTCCCTTTCCCATTTAATACCCTCTGGTCATTCGATTATTAACATAGTTTAAAAGTAAACAAACAAGATAAATGGATGAAGAAAGCACAGTCATATTGTTTAGATTTGACTTTGGGGACATATGGTGGTGTGCATAAGCATTTCCCTCGACTCTTGTCCCAGTATCTTGTTTTTTGTTTTGCGGTTTTCCGAGACATCTTAATACTTAATTCATTCATCTTTCATTTTCTCTTTTTGGGTTTGCAAAGATATCTTGTTCTGGCGAATATGCTGATGGAATCAGAAGTGAATCCATTTGACGGTCAAGAGGCAAAGCCGTAAGTCACTTCCCTAATGTTTAGTATTGCAAACCCATATGGTTCTTTACTTCATAGTTGGTTTGGCGCAGGTACAAAAATGACCCTGAGATCTTGGCAATGACGAATTTGATAGCAGCTTATCAACGGAATGAGATTGTAGAGTTTGAGAAAATACTAGAGGTAACAACTGAAGTATATTATTGGTTTTTTCCCACGTGTATCTAAAAAAAAATACTTATTAGATTGTTTCGGGTGTAGAATAACCGGAGGACGATAATGGATGATCCATTTATCAAAAACTACATGGAAGATTTGCTTAAGAAGGTGAGAACACAAGTGTTGCTGAAGCTGATAAGGCCGTACACAAAGATTGGGATTCCGTTCATATCAAAGGAACTGATCATCCCAGAGCCTGAGGTGACGGAGTTGCTGGTGTCGCTGATACTGGACAGTCGGATCGATGGACACATTGATGAAATGAACCGTGTCTTGCTGAGAGGTGACAGTGCCAATGGGAGGAAGCTGCACAAGGCGGTTGATAAATGGAGCTCCCAACTCAGGTCACTCTCTGTTAGCATCACCAACCGAGTCTCTTAGCTTGCCAGAACCTCTCTTGTCCCTTCTCTTGTTTTTGGGGTTACTTTATTATCACTACTTGTCTCTGTGGATTCTTAATTTCTTCACATGCCTGGATTTGAGATGGAGTTATGTGGTGATCCACCTTTTTTGCCCTCCTTAATGCACAACCTTTATTATCACTGATGCACACATTTGTGCTTAATATATATTTTTTTTATGGAACACTAGATTTTTAATTCAACTCATTTTAATCTAATACAACTAGTATTAATCCAAATAACTTTGATTCAGTCCAAAGCCTTAAAAAAGTCCGATCCAAAACATAGTTTAGCCAGATAAGGTTGACATAAATCAAACTGGTTCAAGTAAACTGGATGTTTTTTTAATAGTTTTACACAACTAGTCGAGGATTATAAAATAACACTAGACGAATCTGAACTAGAAACGTTAGGTTCGAATAACTTAATAAGATTTAAAGTGTGTCAATCAATCTAGGATTTGTTCACCCACTTGCCAGTGGGGCACTGACCACTGATTATATTTCTTTTTTTTACAGAATTGTTCTTTGTACTGTAGAAGTCTTAGATCTAATATAAATTCAGTTAATGCTGCCTCCATTTAAAGACGACTTCTTAGCTCTCACCTTACTTACTAACTAGATTCAAAGGCTAATTTTAGCTGTACACAACTATGTCAACTTAAATGCAGTTAACATAGATTTTTTTATATTGTACAGTCTTTCTTTGGGGAAAAATTCGCCAAATGATTCTGTCCATTGGTGGACAAAGTCCCATATGATTAGCTAATAAACTCTTATAAACTTTGGTTACAAATTAGCAGGAAGAAAAATGAATATGTCATTCTATCACAACTTTTTTAGTTAAACAAAACTGAACTCATGAGTTTCGCTATAACTTTCTCAATCAGTCAACTAGACAGTATACATCCGAGACTATCATCACGTTGTTGTCAGTATTCGCCGCTATTTTATTTATCAACTATAGTATTTATAAGCATATGCCATTATCATTCACAATTTCACATGTATTTTACATTTTTTTTTTCATTGAGAAAGAAGAGAATACAGATCAGAATTGAGTTCTTGATACTTGATACCAAAAACTTTTGAATCGGTTTGATATTTTTTATCTGTTTACATGCACAATAGTTAAAAAGGTACATACAACTTAAAAGGCAAAAAAGACAGCAAGTGGTTCATACTCGTTTGTTTTGTTTCTATTGTTACGGATCTTTGTCACTTTGTGAAACCAAAACCTGCAACATAACACCAAAGTGACATTTTCAATTTATAAATCTAATATAATAAACAAAAGAATCAATCAATATTTTGTTCTTCTTCAGTTTTCATCTTGTATCACGGCCTCTGACTCTTCATCTCTCTCAAAAGCCATTTCCAATCTTCTTTCAATCTTTACCTTCTGGAACTGATCCCAATCCAAATTTTAAGGTACTTTTTTAAAAAAATAAATGTTCTCTTGTTACCTCTTTTTTTAATATGGTAAAAATTAGCTGGTTTATAAAGTATATATAAATGAAGATATTATCTGTCTTATGTCTTGCTTGTTCTTCATCCTCTCTTCTTGGTTCTCTTGTTATAAATATAAAGTATAATCCTTTTTTGTGGTGATTAGAGAGACAGAGTGGATTAAGAGATCTGGAATTGAAAAGATTTGTTATATTGTTTCTAATTCTGTGTTCTTGGTGAGGGAAATCAGAAGAGCAAAATGAGTAGGAGGCAGCAAGTGAAGAGGAGAGTTGGTAAGTATGAAGTGGGAAGAACAATTGGAGAAGGAACTTTTGCTAAAGTTAAGTTTGCCAGAAACTCTGAGACTGGAGAACCTGTGGCTCTCAAGATTCTTGATAAAGAGAAAGTCCTCAAGCACAAGATGTGTGAACAGGTCTTGTGTCTCTTAGTGTTCAGTTTCATAAATAATTGCTTCACATTTAGCTTTTTATTGGTTGAGGAATTCATCTTGCTTAGCTTCTTTAATTGATTTATTGTGCAGATTAGAAGAGAGATAGCTACTATGAAATTGATTAAGCATCCAAATGTTGTTCAATTGTACGAGGTAAATGCCTCTTACTCATTTGACTCTTTTGTTGTTTCTTTGAAACTTCTATGTTGACTTGAAAATTTGCATTGAAAATGGCAGGTCATGGCAAGCAAGACAAAGATATTTATCATCTTGGAGTATGTTACAGGAGGAGAGCTCTTTGATAAGATTGTAAGTTAGTCACAAGAATTATTACTTTTCTGTGTTGTGTGGTGTAACATTCCAACTGAAAATCTTATTGTATTACACATGGAAGGTAAATGACGGGCGAATGAAAGAAGACGATGCACGGAGATATTTCCAGCAGCTTATACATGCTGTGGACTACTGTCATAGCAGAGGTGTCTACCATAGAGACCTCAAGGTACACTCCTTAACTTTCCTATGTTATGCATTGAGTTAACAAGAACAACAATTGAGTCCTATTTTTGTGATCTTGGCAGCCTGAAAATTTACTATTGGATGCTTATGGTAACCTCAAGATCTCAGATTTTGGATTAAGTGCTTTGTCCCAACAAGTCAGGGTAATTGACCATCCCTTTCAATACTATTTGTATTGGTTTTACAGATTCTTTACTGTACCAAGAAATGACTACATATTTTCAAAAGAATTTTAAGGATTTTTTTTGTCTAAAATTGTATCCACAATTATTCTGAAACATGGTTGCAGGATGATGGACTACTTCATACATCGTGCGGGACTCCCAACTACGTTGCTCCTGAGGTTTGTCTGAACAACATAATATTAGGCTTTGAACTGTATGCCTTTTAGGGACCAGTCTCTTATCTTTGTTGTTTGTTAGGTTCTCAATGATAGAGGCTATGACGGTGCAACAGCCGACATGTGGTCATGCGGTGTTATACTCTATGTCCTGCTTGCAGGTTACTTGCCTTTCGATGATTCTAATCTAATGAATCTTTACAAAAAAGTGAGCCATTCTTTTCACAAATTTCTCTGTTTCCACCAATCAAATCATTTATTGCAGGTTTCTTAACACTCCCTTTTGACACTTTCTCTCTTTGTGCAGATTTCATCTGGTGAATTCAATTGTCCTCCTTGGCTCTCACTTGGCGCCATGAAATTGATCACTCGGATCTTAGATCCAAACCCCATGACCGTAAGTACTTTAACATGCTATAATGAGTAATGAGTCTGTATGCTCATATACTTCTTAACATAGATGGCTTAATCTTCTCCACAACTTGGACCATAAAGCTGTCCATTGCTAAGAATTTTCATATAAAACATCAACTTTATGATCTTGTAAAAAAGCCATGAGTAGAGTAATGAGCTCTATATTTTTTCCTTTGTGCCATGATTTATTGCACTACTCAATCATGTTTTCCATTTTATCCAGCTTAAAAGAGCTGGAGATATAAAGTGGGAGAACCTGTGTTATACATATTAAAATGTACAACTCTATCTGCCTCATCTTTCATTTACTTGCGCATTTTGATCTTCTTGGAAAAATCGCCCACTAATCCTCTATTAGCCGAGTTGGAAGGGCATCATATGTAGTTAAACATGCTTATTGAGTAGACATTTATTTTGACTTACTGTTGCTTAATTAATTTGACAAAAAAAACTGAGATGATGTGGTTTTTGTGTCAGCGTGTAACAACCCAAGAGGTCTTTGAAGATGACTGGTTCAAGAAAGATTACAAGCCTCCAGTGTTCGAGGAGAAGTATGATCCAAACATGGATGATGTTGAAGCTGTTTTCAAGGACTCCGAGGTGAGGATTGTTTATTGTTTTCTTCAGTTAGTATTAAGAATAGCATCACAGAACGCAAGGGATGATCATGTACAGGAACATCATGTTACCGAGAAGAGAGAAGAGAAGCCAGAAGCCATCAATGCCTTTGAGATTATCTCAATGTCAAGAGGGCTTAACCTCGAGAATCTGTTTGATCCAGAACAGGTTTGTGTTCTGTGCACTATACTTACATTCTTGTCTCTGTATGTAGATAACTAAATCTTATAAAAATAACAGGATCTCAAGAGAGAAACAAGAATAACACTGAGAGGAGGCGCAAATGAGATCATAGATAAGATTGAAGAAGCTGCAAAGCCTCTTGGTTTTGATGTGCAAAAGAAGAACTACAAGGTTAGTGAAAACTATTAAATTGAAATGAAATGAAGTGAAATAAAGCAATAACTAAGGGATGGCATTACTTAAATTCAGATGAAGCTTGAGAATGTGAAGGCTGGGAGAAAAGGGAATCTCAATGTGTCAACGCAGGTATGTTTATAAGAGACGTACATGTAAAAAATAGAGTGTGTTGTTGGTAATGGTTTATGAGTTGATTCATTGTGTGTGTACATGTATGGTGTGACAAGCAGATATTCCAAGTAGCGCCAAGTCTTCATATGGTTCAAGTATCCAAGTCAAAAGGGGACACCCTCGAATTCCACAAGGTAAATTCATAGTTTGGTTTAGATATTAGATCATATGGTTAAGTAATGAGCTAATAAGAGGTGATGGTGTGTGCAGTTCTACAAGAAGCTCTCAAATTCTCTGGAGAAGGTCGTTTGGACGAATAGCGAAGTTAAGAAAGAAACGGAAAACTGATGTGTGAATGTTTGATCTTTTGTGTGACAAGCTTGCTTTCTGTGTATGAGCTTTTTTGGCTTTTCCGGCTACCTTGTGTGTATGATGAGAATGTGAGTGGGATCGGTTTGTGTAAGCAAGGTGTAAATATGAACCGCGTTACCCGATAAGGTCCTGCAATACCTATTAAGTCATATCTAAGGTTGTTGGCTACGCGTTTGAAAAGTATCCCTGTATGAAATTTCATTTAGTTTTTCCACATTTTGAGCAGAAACGACTTTGGAATTTGGGTTGCTTTGTTTCA
This sequence comes from Aurinia saxatilis, assembly GCA_900406295.1. Lineage (NCBI taxonomy): Eukaryota > Viridiplantae > Streptophyta > Magnoliopsida > Brassicales > Brassicaceae > Aurinia > Aurinia saxatilis. The sequence continues at coordinate 3,237 of OVAP01001443.1, read as the reverse complement.
CAACTACTGTACTTGATTTTTGTACTTTCAGTATGTGATAATTATACTTGGATCAACCAAGGTAATGGAAACATGAATATCTCGTTTTGGTCTCTAAACCAAAAAAGAAAAGAAAACAATATAGCTACTTGTCATAGGGAACAATATATATACCATTTCAATAACCGAAGATCATCTTCTGATGTGTTTCAGAATACAACAGGTAAGATATTAACTTTGAAGCAAAATGCCAATTACCCAAAACTAAAATGCATTTCTTCCGAAGTAGACATATCACAAGACCTCACTCTACTCACCTCCTAACTTCGCTTGCTTTGAATATGGTTTTCTTATAGTACTTCAGCTCCTTGATGCTTTCTCTTATATCATCCATGGCTCTGTGATTGTTTTTCTTTGCAGGAGCTCTCCTTTTCTCTGTGTTCAGCACAAAAACATATCCAAAATCTGCCTATGAGTCCCGTTGTTTAACTTCTCATATAGATGACATGCGTTCTTACAGTGTTTATTGTTACCTTTGGGGAACCATCGAGAGCATAACACCTTGACACTACTGACATCGACAAGCATATGAGGGAAAAGGGCAGCCAAATCTGGCATGTACTTCTATAAAATACAAAACTTGGTTACCATAACGATACAACTGTTTAGCTTTAAGCAAAGAAGGGAGATCCAAGTTCTAGATACCTTTAAGAAAAGCAAGTCCACATAGATAGAATTTCCAGCTAAAAGTGGATTCTCAGAACCAACATGCTTTCTAACAAATTCAATGACCTGCAAAGGATTCCAGAATATAAAAGTATTAAAGCATCACCAAATTCCACAAAAAGCTTTACTTATTAGAAAGTGACAGATGTTTTTAACTTTTCAGACAAAGTAACAACAGATGAAATCCAAATACCTCTTGTTCAGCTTGTCTTTCACTTGTAGTGCTAAGGAGCACTTTCTTCGTCAACCCTGAAGTGATTGTTCAGATGTTATATAACTCCAGTACATGGGTGGGAAATACAGAAAACTAGTACAATGAATATCAAAGAAGAGAAATTTACCGCTGGCTTCATGATGAGTTTGACACCATTCATTCATTTTATCCAGACAGTCTTTCGTTTGATGTACAACTAAATCTGGACCCTAACAGCAGAGAAACTTATTCAATAACAAATTCGAATGAAGCAGGTATATAATGAATCAGCAAATTTTTGGTGGAAGAGAAATTTAGTATACTGAAAATGAGTAAAAGTTCTAGCAACCTCTCTAAAAAACAGTATTATCATATTCACAATTGAATATTGTGTAGTTCCAATATTCTTGCACAAACTTTCTGATCTCTTTTGTCGTCAGATCACAAAAATTTCAAGCACTACGACATCTAACTGCCCTGGATATAGCCTTCTCTAAGGAAATTTTCTCGACATGTAGCTTATCAACTTATAAATTACCCTTGTCTAGATTGAAAAAAGTTCCAATATTTTCTACAAGATAAGTTTAGGAAACTCCGGCTGAAATAAAGTTGAGTAAACATCTATATTGTAGAAGGTAAAGTAGAGAAGACTATACCTCAACTGATTTAGTTAAATTTCCATCAGTAATTATACACGCAATCTCCAATATCCTGTCAACTTCAACATTAAGACCTACACGAGATAGAAAGTAAAACATAAGAAAATGTATACTGGACAACAAGCTGACAGACTGAGATCCTTTTTCCATGTTCAACAGGTAATTATACGTGGCGAGTACAGCAATAAAACGAGTTGCATCTTTATGAGTGAAAAATTCAAGCCGACGACCTTCAAAGTTAAAAAATATCATATCCTTCTTATAACAATCATACAAACATGTTTATCTTCTAAAACGCGTCTGACTGTAAGTTTAATAGATGAAACTTGATTTGCAAAATGTTAAGAATCATAGAGGAAGACAACAACTTCAATGGATCATATCATCATATGTAAATGTTTAAATGACAATGAAGGGCACAAAAGATGGAGAAGTCTATAGAAGAGTAGGCTCATTCAGAACACTAAACTAGTTTATACCAAATATCCAACCTAACAGCAGTAAAGACAACAAAAGTTATAATTAGCAGTCAAATCTAAGTTTCTAAGGTGATGAACATACCAGTCATTTCTAAGTCAATCCAGACAAGTGGTTGCTTGTAATGTCCAACCTCTTCTGAGCCATTTACCTTGTCTCTGTCTCCTTGTTTCCCTAACAAGCAGCCCAAGAACAACAATGATAAAAAGAAAACATAAAATACAATATACAAACTCTCTTGGGTTTCATTTATATGTTCCAAGTTCTTGTCTTTATCAAAAGAAACTCAAATCTACTTCTATTGAATGGCAACTGAAAAGGTTAAAATCCTTCTTCTACTAAAGAACAGTTCTCAATAACTAATTTGTTAAGACATCGATCGATGACTACAGAGGTTTTGTCGAATCAGAAATTAGTGAGAGTCAAACAAAGATGTAAGTGGAAAAGAGAAAAGGGTACCAGAGGAAGAAGAAGGAGAAGCGATGGGAGTATCTTCGCCGGCGAAAGCGAGAAGAGAGAAAGCATTGGAGAGCTTGTCCATCTCTGTATAACGTAACCTAACGGAGGAGACACAGAGTCTGTCTTCTTTTACTTTTTTCAGATTTTATTTATGCATTAGTCAGACTGATATAATTCACTCCATTTTTGGAACTTCTTACATATGTTATATTGAAATCGGACTCAATAACTAGTTTTTAGTCAAAATTAATTTTGTTCAAACCCAATTTTATTAAAAAAAATTGGATAGATGAATTCTCCAAATCACCCCTATGTACTGTATTAAATTTTAATTTTTTTAAATATACAACAATTTACAATAATTTACAAAATATACAAATAAAATAAAATTTCAAAATATTTCAAAAAAAATGGTACGTCTCTTTCTCCTTATTAACCTTATCTTGAACTCTCTTTCTGAACCAGCTTCTTTCCCCTTTCTTTCTCTGAACATCGTTTTTTTCTCTGAACCATCTTCTTTCCCCTTTTCCCAGAACCCTATTTTTCTCTGAACAAATCTCTGGACACATCTCTTTCATCGTTTTACAATTCTATATCTTAATATACTCACTACATATACTCACTATAGAGTTATACTTTTCAAGAACCTGCCACTGCAAGACCACCTAATAGTTCTTCGAAGACAGGAGACATCCCTCTCTTGGATGCTCATATGGAAGTAAGATATTAGTAGTTGTCTATATA
>OVAP01001442.1:0-23978 GCA_900406295.1 Aurinia saxatilis | reverse complement strand
AAACCTGATAGTCCCTAAGTGGTTAGGATAGGTCAGTTTTCCCTACAATATAAAATTGAGTTAGCTTCAATTCGGCGGTGGTTTCGATTCATTCTGATTAATGGTTGAGAAAATATATGACTGTTTTACTGAAGATATGTCATTCCATCCAAGTGCCAAATATGGGAATTCAAACAATCTTGTGATTTTCTCCAATCAATCGTTAATTCCTCTTCATAGACGAAAATTAGGTCCCATAAATCAGCGTTGAGCCTGTTTTGCACCTATATTACATATTTTCTTTGGTGTTTTGATACTCTTTTTTCATTTTCTCTTCGTTTGCCTTGTTGTTTTGGATATTTGTATTGAAGATTGCTATTCACCCATTGTTGAGAAGTTTTCTTAAACTCTACTCCTGTTTCATTTCTTTTTAATACACGTTATTTCATTTGTTTCATTTCATTTCAGTATTAATCTATATTCAGTTCATGTTTATGCCTTTGATTTCTGTTTTTTTTTCATTATGTGTGAGTAGATCCCTAGTTAGAGAGATTTTTATGGATTTGTGAGTCAATTGTCTTGACACAAATAGGTTAGTCATTAGATTCCTTCATCGAAATGTTGTCCAAAAGCTTAGACAAGATTGATTACCTAGTTTATATTGATAAGCTTACTCTATTCACCAAAAGTGCTTTAGGTTGCTAGAAAACACATTAGATGAGCAAAATGTCCATACCCAACGAAAGTTGATGCTCAGACATTTTGTGAACTTATCAAACCCGTTCTATAGTGCTTCCTAGTAATTCCTAGATTCATGCGAGAGTTTAGATATCTAGATTATTTTGGAAAGTGAGTGATGTCACAAAAGTGGATCAATTCTAATGTTATGTCTGAGTTGAGGAAGTTTTTAATAGATACTGAGAATTTGTTTAGCTTTTGTCCACATTTCTAATGATTTCCCTATGTCTAGCTGATAGAGATGATATTTGACCGCTTTTCAATATGATATTTTGGTATTTTTTACAAAGAAACTATTTGATTTGAAACATAAAACATTGGATTTCACATTTTTCTGTTTGTAAAATATTTTTGTGAAAACAATGCATTTTAGGTCACAAAATGAGCATTTTCTACCAAGTCCAACAAATCAACATCAGAAGTCCATACCCAGATGAAGGAGCTGTTTATTTTGGAATGGCGTGAGGAGTTAGGAAAATCAAGCCACGTGAGTTAGCTGTCACATGGGCTTGGAATCAAGTCATTAGCCCTCATGAGTAAGAAGTTAAAGGAGATGAGATGAGTGAAAGCCAGAATTTTGAGACGCATTTGAATCTTATTAGAGATTTCGCCGGTAATTTTATCAAAATCTCCATCAACACATCTTCCGGGATCATCTGCTTAAAGGTGACTGCTTTTCTCTTCTTCTTACATCGCCTGTTCTCCATCACCTCAAAGGTGAGTGCTCTTCTTGTTCTGCTCTTCTTAATTTGCTTGTTCACTTCTCCGTCACCTCAAACATGGTCTATTTCAATCTACTCAATACTCCTAACCCTACTAACCCTTTTCTATATATATAATTTTTTTTTTAATAAAACAAACCTCATCATACCTCTTTTCCCAATAATTCATCTTTCATAATTTTTCATATTACCATAAATAAAGTTGTTTATACATGTACAATAACTAGGTAATTTTCTGCACGCTTGTGCGGGATAATATGTGATGTCATTTTAATATCAATTTATTAGAAACAACATATTATTCGAAAGAAAGAAAAACTAATGATTTATAATATTATCTTTCTATTTTGTTAATACATGTTTATGATGCCATAAACAATTATCATTAATATAGTTATCATAATTTGTTAGTTATACATGACGTTATATCCTAATAAAAGATTTAAAGGCCATTGCAGAGAGATTGAGCATTACAAAGCTGTAACGTCCTAAGACGACTCTCACTTTCACCAATTATTCCACTACGACTCCCTGCGGCACAATTCTTGATTTGCATGTGAAAATTGGGGATTGTATCGTCCGTGCTGATTTTCATGTTATGGAGATCCCAAGAGGAGCCACGACTCCTTTAGGTTCATGTGTTCTGATCAAGTCATCTTGAGCTGCCAATCTATCGAACAAACAAGTGAATTCTGCAATTAGAGTTAAAGTTTTGTGAACAATCTATTCATTGCAAAAAATTGAAATCAGAGACCACCTCTACGCATTCTAATCAAGAGTAGTCTAGAGGGATTGATGCACCTTGGTGTTTAAATTGTTCACTCACATCGTCTGGCATTATTTTCATTGTTTTTTGCTATTTTCTCGAATTGTTAATAGGCAGTAAGATCAGATGTGTTTAAGAAGATGATGGAATCCGATAACTTGAAGGCTTCGATAGGGAAGATAAAGACAATAATTATCTCTAACCTGAAACAAAAAGAGTTAGACAATACTAGAGAATAAAATTTTTAATATTTGTGAAAAGCGTAAAAGTCACCTATTATGTTATGGAAAATTTTCAAAACTACCCCATTTACTCTACCATTTTCACAAAATACCCTTATTTTTTTACTATTTTTAAAAATATATTATTTTCAATTTAAACAACCATTTTAAATATTCTATAATATTTTATAGGATTGTAGGGTTTATGATCTAAGGTTTAGGGTTAAAACCGTAAAATCTTAAACCTGAAAAGGTTTTAATCGGTGCACTAAATATTTTATTTTTATCTAGCATGTATTTTCAAATAAAATTTGTAAACAAAACAATATTCCAAATTTAATGATTTCTTAGTTATTGTAGTTTTTCATGATCGTGGATCTTTGCCTTTATAAATTTAATAATATGTGATTTATTTATGACAATCATGAGTATAAAACTTTGAAATTTTATTTGCGTAAAAATGAAACAGATAGAGAGAAGAATATCAATTTTAAGGATTAAAATGGTATACATAAATGAAAATATAGTAAGAGAAACTTAAAATAAGAAATAGTTTTAAGTTGACTTAACATTAATTATTTGATTGAGTTTTAATGACTATGTGATGCAGCATCATCTCCTTGCGTGACACCTACCTAATGATAATCCAAATTATCTTTACTGTGCTTTTCAAGCTACTAAAAGATTTGTTTACTTTTCCTTTGGTTTTAAGATACGTTAATGGTGTTCTTTTCCTTTTCTAGTTTTAAGTAAACTTTCCTAAAAACTCTTAGTCGGTTTGTTATGAACGGCAGCTTTTTGATATTGAAATAAACTAGGGTTTTAAACTCGTTTGCCTTGTGAAGATTTGATTCAATTCATCTGAACATAACATAGTAATCATATAATTTTACATGATCAATGATGGAGCGACACATTTTTTTTCTTTCGTTTAAACTATTTAGGAAGGCCAAGATACTTTCCACAACCACCAATATTGGAAATACGAATATTACGCTGCACAAAAGTTGATTGGATTATAACGCATGAGAACCGGATGAGATAGAGGACTTATAGTCGCTTACACATTGGCTAGACATCACTCCAAAGCATCAAGGATTTGAGTGAGGTTGTGGCTTTCCCTACCATTAGTTAACATAAAAATAAATAATCATTGGCAAAGAAGATATGTGTTACCCAAGTTCCGCCATGACTGATAAATAAACCTGTAAGTTTATTAGAATCTTGGGCAAAGACAAGCTTTTGGGATAGAATTTCGGCACATAAAAGGGACATGTACGAAGACAAAGGATTTCCTTGGCGTATATAGATGAATCCATGAGGCGAACCATTAGTCTGAACCGAATAACTAACATACCGAAACACACATCATAATCCAATTTGTCCAAATCGATGAAAAGCCAAGAGAAGTCTATGGTCATATACCACCAGTCCCAAAAAACATGTCTCAGAAGTGGGGATGAGGTTGAGCCAATTCGGTCTTTTCATAGCCTTATCCAAGCAACATTGAATAGTCTCTTTAATGCAAGTACCCGTGTGTAGTTATACGCTCACCAGACCATGAAAAATGATTTTCGGCATCTTGCATGTTGTTGACNATTTTTTAAAAAAAAAAAAAAAAAAAAAAAAACAGTTATAACATATTAATCATATTTTTACATGATCAATATGATGGAGCAAAACATTTTTTTTTCTTTCGTCCAAACTGTTCAGGAAGCCCGAGATACTTCCCACAACCACCTATATTAGTAATACGGGTATTATACTGTACCAAAACTTGATTGGAATGGAATTTACACATTGGCAAGACATTGTTCCGTAAGCGTCAAGGATGTGAGTGAGGTTACGGCTTTCCCTACCATTAATACATGTTGCATGATGTTGACAAAAAAAAAGCTAGTTGCAAACAATCTCAACATAACATAGTAATCATACCACAACCACTTATATAAGTAATACATGTATTACGCTGCACCAAAAGTTGATTGAAATGGAACACACGAGAACCACAATAAATAGAGGACTTAGAGTAGTTTACAAATTAGCCAGACATCGCTCCTTAAGCATCAAGGATGTGAGTGAGGTTGCGACTTTCCCTACCATTTGCTTATAGAAAATAAAAAATCATCAGCAAAGAAGATATGCATTACCCGATGTCCTCCACTGCTGATAGATACCGCCGTAAGTTTATTGGAATCTTGAGCAAGGATAAACTTATGATATAGAATTTCAGAACATATACACGTACGGAGATAGAATTTCAGAACAAAATTTTTATTTCGTTTTTGTCTCTTTAAAGGGTAAGAGATCATTCTTCTTCTCTTACTTTGTCTCTTCCTTCTCTTCTTTTAGTAGAGAAATCGACACTTTAACATGCCTAACACTAAATATAAAAATCATATACAAATGGATGCAAAAATTAACAGTACTATTTTAAAAAGACATATATTAGTTTGTTAAGAATATTGAGATATAGATAACAAAATGATTTCTTAAAAATAATAATCATAAAGTATCATATTTATCTTAAAAATAATAATCACTTGTTTTTGAAACATAACATTTTTTATATGAATTAATAATTAAATCTAAATGTATACACTTAAATGAACGAAAAACATACATAACAATATAATTAGTACTTGCTTTTACTCATATAAAAATTATTTTGTTTGATATTTACATTTTTCCCATAGTGAAAAATATTATTATTCTCCGTTAGTTACAATAAGGTTCTTTCGATCTTATGAGAGAAGAAAAAATAATCATTTTTCTTATTCTCGATCCATGACTGACAATCTATTTTAAATCCCATTACAAGTATCGAAAATATGCAATTACAAAAATTTAGTTTATTACCATCAATTGGTAAAAGAGACACATTATACTGATAATTTTCACCATACACCTTGAAATAAAATGGACCCGTTAAATTTAAGTCTATCCCAGCACCCATAGAACACATAGATAGGAGAGGATTAAAAACTTTAACATTGGAAAGGAAATAAGCATAAAAATATATAGTCTGTCTGGAACCACGGGAGGTCTTTCTTTCATCTTAGGTAATTTTACACGACCTGATCAAAACAAATGGGAAACAAGCGACGTTTTAATTTCCTTTCTTTTTCAGTGCTTTCAGATGGCCAAACTAACGCGTCACAGTCTCCACATCTCATTGATTTTTTCTTAGACGTTTTAGTATAACCAATTATATTCGTACCTACATTAATAAAAAAAAACCCCTTAGAATTGAATGTTAATATACCCGGCCTTAGGGATCCAAATTCTCCATAACAATACCCATAACACCAGTTTCTATAACTGAAAATTGTGAAAATGTTACAAATATTTTTAAAATAATAAAAACACAAAAAAGTAAATTAAATATATATATCTAATCAAAAGATTAAACACGGAATACAAAACACATAAACTACTAAACAATAACAACAACAACAACCGTAAAAACAAATATTTCTTCGCGACAACCAAATGATGTAGGCACTTTCATGTATGATTTCAAACCTTATTCAGCATCAAACAACAAAAATCGCACAAATTCAATCACCTTACACAATCTCATAACTTGGAAATTATGTTACAAATACGAACATATAATTTTGAGATACATTTGAAATCAAATGACTCAACATGTGTGTAAATAAATAATATTGTTGAAGATCAAGAAAATAGCTTCACAAATTCATTGGTCTCATATAATTGTTTAGAAAGATATTTTAATATTGGTTTTAATAATGTGGCAAAAAAACTATGCATTCGTTAGCTAGGAATGTAAATGTTAGGACATATTATAAAAGCTATCAATGACCTCCCTACTCAGAGCCGGACCTGGATAATAAGGCAGCGACCGTCTTGTGTGCTCCAATTGGACCACTGCTTACAACAGTCCAGTCTTGATCAAACTTAACTTTGTTTATTTCTTGTCTTCTCCATAAGTTTTGCTACAGCCTAAAGTATTAGAGAAGCAACCATAAAGTAAGAATCATTGTAATCAAATTAACTAAATAAAATTTTTATGTTTGGTAACAATTCGACTCTTACTTGTTTGAATTTAGGAGTTTGTACTTATCTTTTTGTTTGGAGTCATTAGCCAGATATTTTCCAGATCAGCTGGTTTTTTTCATTACCCTTAGAAATCAGAGTTGCAATCACAAACTTCTAAATTTGAAAACAAACAGAAGCATAATGTAACATCAATCCAATATTCCTAGTATGATGATACCCAAAAATCTAAAACAGCATAAAAAAAATTTAAAATATGTTCAAATTTCCAGATTTGGATACTTGGGAAATTCCAGTTACAAACAATACTCAAGGAAGCAACGCGAAAAATGGTCATTTAATTCTACAAGTATTTTAGTTGAGCGAATTTATTTCCCAAGTATTGTCTGCTCATATTAATTCATGGAGTTAGGTTTGGCTGTTTAAATCAAAGACTTAAAAAGACACTTTTAATTTTAATAATAAAATAATAATATTTTAATTAAAAATAACAATAATTTCTTTTAAAAATCCAAATAAATCCGAAGATTTTTTTTATAAAATGCAAAAAAAAGCGAAAACATCATAAAATTTTCCAAAATTTACAAATTATTAATAATTGAGTTATTATAAAAATAAAATTTTATCTTCAATATTAATTTCTAAAAGATAAATTTTCAATAATACAAATTTTGAAGCGATAAAATTTCCAATATATATATTTTTTAATCGTGAAATTTACAAAATATTGAAGAAATTAGTTTTGATTAATTGACTATTTTAAATTATTTATCCAAAATATTTTGGATTTAGGTTTAAATGACTATTTGAATTATATATCTAAAACCCTTTTTTTTTTATCCAAACTACTTTGGATTAATTGAATATTTTGGATTATTTATCCGAAACCACTTATTTATCCAAATTACTTTTGGATTAATTGAGTATTTTAGATTAGTTATCTAAAAGCGCTTACTTATCCAAATGATTTTGGATTATGATTTAAAATTTTGTTAGGGTAGAGGGTTTTAGAGCTTAGAGTTATAGTTTATGATTTAATAACTATTAGGTTTAATTTTTAGGGTTCGAGAGTTTAGATTTTAGAGTTTAAGGTTTGTTAGGTGTGAAACCCCTTTATGATATTTACGATTTTAGGAATGAATAACCCTAAACCTTATAAATAGTTTAAACTTAAAAATTGATATTCTTGAAATTTTATTTTTTTAGAAATTAAATATGGGAAAGTTACAAAAATAAATCACAATTTCAATCCAAATACAAAACTCACCCTTTTTTTTCCTCTCTCCTCAATATATCTCTTTCATCACAAAATATTCACCAAATTGACACCATATTTTATTTATTTTAATTATTTTTGAAAATCCAAAATTTATTAACACTTTCATCTCTTTCACTTATTTACAAAAATGTCATTGCCATAAAATTTTCATCCACCATTGTTGACACAAAATCGAGCTCTCAATGCACACTTGACAACAATTGAAACATTTATATGCAACTACATCATCACATAACCTCTCATTATCAATCTCAACAACTATCTCAACAACAAACCTCTCCAAATTTGATTTTTAAAGTTTCATACTCATACATCTCGCATTTTCCAGCGAAAAAGCGACCTCAGCCGGCGGAATTGGTAGCAAAACCTCATACAAGACGGAATTTTAAGTCAGTCGAGCTCAAAACCGTGATTTGGTAAGATTCGAGTCGATATTTGTTGATTTCGCGAAAGTAGACTTCACGTGCAGTCTGCTTGTCTTCGCGGGGTTCATATTTGCAATTGCAAAAAAAAAAAAAAATAGTAGACTACGGATGAAGTCTGTAGCGCTTGTTTTGAAAACAAAAAAAACATCGTGCAGACTCTAAACGTCGTCTGCTGGAAAAGTAGTTCACTTTTGCAATTGACCGAGTCAAACAAATATGCAGACTACATGTGAAGTCAACTAAATCCTAGTCAGGGGTTAGTTTTGCAATTGACCCACGTTATTGTGATGTGGGGTTCATTTTTAAAATTGAACATTTTTAAAAAACTTTGACTGAGGAAAAAATAACATTAAAATATTAGTAGATGTCATATGTAATCTACTCCTAAAATTAATTCAAAAAATACATTTGAGTTTGAATTACAAAACTAACCCTATTATACTTCATATGCTTTAATAGACTGCATATGTAGTCTCCTAGAAAAAGTCAAAGTTGGTCAATTACAAATATAACCCTCATAAAGTCTGCGGGGCAAAAGTAGACTTCACCCGTTTTTAGTAGACTTCATATGTAGTCTACTGATTGAAGTCTGCATGAAATACAATTTTCGCAATTGCAAAACTAACCCCTCTCTTCTAGTAGACTGCATATGAAGTCTACTAGTAAATTTTAAAATATAGCCGACTGCATATGAAGACTACTTTTGTTCATGCAATTGCAAAAATGACCTCCCCTTGTAGACTACATTTATAGTCTACATATGTAGTCTACTCGTTACAGACTACATATGCAGTATGTGGCTTAAAAAAGAATCTATATCATATCTTAGTTTTTTTAATTATATATTTTCCTAACATTCTTTACATAATAAGCATGCTCGTGTATGAATTTCGCATGGTTATTCGCTATATTTGAATTTTAATCAATTTTCTTGTGTATTGAGTTAGTTAGCTATTCAAAAGTAGACTGCATATGTAGTCTACAAAAGCAGATTACATATGCAGTCTTAAATTAATCAAATTAATATCATAGTAGATTATTTGCCCGCACAAGGTGCGAACTTTGATATTTATTCTTATGCCTTATTTAATGTAATAATATTTTAGACTGAAGAATTATAAAAGAAAACGAAATGTTTATAATATCTGAAAAAGAGAACAAATATTCATTATTAGACTGAAATTCTAAACTAATGAAGACGACATTCGTAGATCATTTCCGAACTTTCCCATCCTTGTCTGTTATTAGAATTTGTATGCCGGACCTTGATTTCATTCTCGAAACTGCAACATATAGCTGTTCTTTAGTTACCCGCACCTTGTGCATACTATGTTTTTATTTTTATGTTATATTGAATGTAAAATGATTAATTATAGTAAATAATTGTAAGGAACTAGTAAGATAATATTATAGGTTTGTGTTTGGTCAAATTACATAGCCGACTCCTACAATTTTTCGTATACACATGATGAAAAAATCAACCTTTAATTTCAAATTATGTTTTGTTAAACTTGAGATGTTTACGTTGTTCAAGTACTCCTCGGAAATCAACACGTGCATTAGAAAAATGAACGGCCCGAGTGTTTTTTGATATACCGTCTCATGTACCTCTGTTGGGGCACTGCAGAAAATGACATAAAAAAAAAACACACCAACCGATCACAGAAACCATATTATGTTTTAAATATATCATAATATTCTTGATGTAAGAAGTATTCTCAAACTTACATAAAATTTGTAAAAAGAATTCATAAATTTTTAGATTTGGCTATGCTAAAATTCAGGTTTATGTATATATTGATTTCATACTCACAATATATAATAGTCTAAATAAATAATAAAAACATATTATGATTACTCAAAATTTTATTCAAAACAATGAAATCATATTATGTATACCCATATACTATTTAAGCCAAGAACTGTATTTAAAGATTTTTTACAAAATTATTGTTATAATATTAGTTTTACTGAGTTTGGTTACCTAAGTTATTAAAAAGAGGAAATTTATTAGAATTAAATAATGACTTCACTAATTAGGTAATGTCCTATGCATACCCGTGAAATATACTCTAACAAAAATCCAAGAACATGTGTGGATTTTAATAGAAAAACATAATAATTAAGTAATGACTTATGCATGCCCGTGGAACATAACAATTAAGTAATGACTTATGCATGCCCGTGGATTTTACTCTACCAAAAATCGAAGAACATGTGTGCATTTTAATTTTAAAAACATAACAATTAAGTAATGGTTTATGTATGCCTTTGGATATTACTCTAACAAAAATCCAAGAACATGTGTCAATTTTAATAAAATCATAACAATTAAGTAATGTCTTATGTATGTCCGTGAATTTTACTCTAACAAAACTCCACGAACATGTATGGATTTTAATTAAAAAAAACATAACAATTAAGTAATGTCTTACGTATGCCCGTGGATTTTACTCTTAAAAAAATCCAAGAACATGTGTTGATTTTAATTAAAAACAAAACATAACAATTGTCGGAAAAAAACATAACAATTAAGTAATGACTTATGTATGCCCGTGGATTTTACTCTAACAAAAATCCAATAACATGTGTGGATTTTAATTAAAAAAATGTAACAATTAAGTAATGGCTTAGGGGTGTTCAATCTGGCCAAACCGAATTGAACCGAACCGAACCAAACAAAAAAATAGATATGGTATGGTTATGGTTATACCAGATTAACCATATGGATATGATTTTGTAAAAACCATGGATACGGATATGGTACGGTAGTAAACCGAGAACACCGATTAAACAAAAAAAAAACGATTTATTATTCTGTTAAGAATCTTTTCGGATATCTTAACTTCAAATCTTAAACTAATATAAGTAATTTGATGTATAATTAGAAAAACCCTAATGATCTATCTATATAATTATAAAGCTTTATATATACAGTATACAAACTTAAGAGAATCTATTGCTAATAAGTTAGCGGTGACTTCTTAAGAGAATCTCTCGTTGGAAGGTAATTCATATTTTGTATTATGTGCATTGATTTATTATATGTACTTATGTAGTTATAACTAAATCTAATTAAATGTCTTGCTTCTTTTTCTTTTTTTATATAGAGTTCCGTACGATCGGAGTAGGAGAAGTTAATGGTGGATGGAAAAGTTGAAGTTAAAACTGTTCATGGTTTTAGTTTTATTTTCATTGATATTCTTTTAAAATTTAAATTTTTCATGAGATTTATTACTTTTTATTTTTAGGGATACACTATTCTTTTGTTATTTTATTTTGGTTAATTTTAGTTATTTATATTTTTTATAATGAAATAAAATATAATTATGGTTTTTGGTTAAAAAACTAAATAAACCAAAAATCGAAAGTATCCAAACCTAACCAAACCAAATCAAACCGAAATAGATATAGTAAAAATATAATAACTAAATTTTGTAAATTGATAAACCGGAAAATCCAAAAACCAAATTTAAAACCATATTGAACACCCGTAGTGGAAACATTGCAATGTCTCCCTCTGTGACCATTACAATAATCATATGAGGACTGATAACTTATTGACCATTACAATCATCACTTCACAAACCTAATGTTTAACCTTAACAAAATTAAGTAATTTCCTTCACTCTGGTTGCTTGCTCTTTTGCCTCTGCTTCCTTCTCCTCTCTTTAACTGGTCAATGAGACATTCATGTTATTCATACTAAGCATATATATATATTGTGTAAGGGACAAGCTTCTTCATAATGGCAAAGATACATTCCCTACTATTGTTTATTATCACAAAAGCTCGTACACTTACAAAAAAACACTAATTTAAACTGGCCTTGTTTCCATAGTCTGCAAAAATTCCTCAGGCTTGTTTACATTCTCAGACATCAAGATATACATATTTGAGTTATTAAACAAAATACCTCTAGCAAGTCATCAGCTTAATTAGCTATGTCATTGAGATTTTCTCCGGGTATATGAAGTTTAGTACCATTCTCACTTTCAAAAGCCCCACCACATGCGGCCACTCTACGCATCAGCTCATGTCTAAAACGACATAAATAAACAGTAGCACTCAAATAAAGAACGAAATAGTAGAGAAGAAACTAATTTCAGTGTACTTACATGAGGAGATCATTGTTTAGTGAGATGGGATAAGACAGTCTTGTTGACGACCTCTAATAAGGTCTTCCTCCGAAGATAAAACAAAATTTAATTCTTCCATTTGTTTTCTTGGCCAACTAATATTAGAGAGCTAGTAGTAAAGGTAACAACACCCCATTAACGTCCAGTGAACACCACATTCTATAAAGAACTCACATTGAAAATTCAGAGGAAATGCAAAATGGTGGTTCACCTTATCTTCTCGGCCTTAGTCAGTGAGTTGGATCATGTAATCGAGAGCTATCATAAACGTAAACTCCATAAACTATCCGAACATCTGCATTAAAGAGCACATCATGGACATCAGAGGTAGACATGGAATAATAACTATGACATTCTTAGAGAACATCTGCATTAAAGAACATCTGTAAACATGGAATAATAACTATGACATTCGAGAACATCTATAGCAAGGTAAACATGGAATAAAATAATACCTTTAGCCACCGAAGTACTATCCAGATCCTTCTCTTGATAGATTAAATCTATCTTCTATTATATAAACGAGGAGGGTGAGTGACACGTGGATACCCTACCTCATCGACATTTGTCTTCTTCCACTGAATAAAATAGTCAATATATTGTTTAACCAAAGTACAATAACGAGGTCCAAATCGATATCCTATTCATTTTGTACCGTCAATTTTAGATCCAAATTCAACATTCACCAATGTACATGCTTCATTGGCAAAATTCTCTGTCAGGATACATTTGCCATTTCGTTCACATCTTTACACCTCCAATTATAGACCCTTAATTTTTCCTCAGCTTTTGTATTTCAAACATTTGAGTAAAAAATTTCGGGTCTTATGTACACCACTTATTAGTTTTGGGAGTTTGTTGGTAGTTTTAAAAGTAGTACACTATTGTCTCAATCCAAAAGATGAAAGCTTCTAGTACTCTGAACCTCTGAGGTCTATGAGGGACAAAAAAAAAAGAAGATAAAAGCCGCTTACATGGTAACTCTCTTACTTGGAAACTCGGATTCGTTTGATTTCGAACTGATTAAGTTTATGACTAGAATTTGATTATGTCTCATGTCTGTCTATGTCGTATTAGAGATTTTTTGGGTACTTTTTCTGTTTATTTCAAAGGTTTAGAACCCTATTTGAATCTACGTTTAAGGGTTGCTCTGTTTTGTTTGCCGAACATATGACAATTTGTGAAATCTAAATAAGTTTCGTCTTTTGAAAACTCTTTCCTTTGTGAAAGATCTCTCATCACTCCATATCTCTTGAATATCTCTCCACTACATAGTAGATTTAGACGTTGCTGTGAGATTTGGGATAGTCTTCTACTTTGGTATAACATTGAGCATGTATATAGCTTCACTTTTATCTATCTTATATGAATTATCTATTGCTACTGGATTTTTAACTAATCTTGTACATCCATCATAGATGATTATCATCGTCACTGTCATTGCATATAGCTTTTCTTTCATACCCATTTTTTTCTGACATAAACAACCTAACACCTTCTAAGTTCTATCTTATGTAAGCCAGAGCACAATTTCATGTTAAAGCTGCTATTTGTAAATTATTGTCTCCTTCGTTTCAGAATGATTTACGAGTAAAAGTAAGTAGCGTCTGCAAAAAGCTTTTTCGATGCAGAGGATGTTGCAAACGCTGTCGTTGAGTTTGGATAGATAAGCTGCTTCGCAGACTTGGTTCAAGGTAAGTACCATGGTTCTTTTCCAACTTCCGTGAGAGTGTTTATTGTGTACTATTGACAAGTTCGTGCATGACCGATTAATCTCAATTCAATCTCTTGGTGATCATGTCTATGATGATCTCCTAGCCATATGATTTGATTCAAGGCTTTAACCTTATAGTTCTTCAAAGTTTTTTCCCTCATTTTTGACAGAACTTTCAGCCTTTCAGTTGAGAAACATTTCATTGTACGTAAGAAGTTTTTTTTGTTGCAATAAAGTCTTACATTTCAAAAAATGCAAAAGAATAATATCATACTTATGCCATGAAGAGAAACCAGATTTTGGTTTTCTTTGTAGTATTGGAATGATGCGACATTGAGAGTTTTAGCTGGTTAAGTCTAGCTTGCTTCAAAGTTTAGATATTCTTTCCTTATCTAGGTGGGGAAAGGTCTTGCTTGACCTATGCCTCACATGCATTCTTCACAATACGATTGAGGCTCCAATTCAAGCAAGGAAAGAGTTTGATGTGATTATGGTAGGAACTGTCTTTTACATTACATGATAAGTAAAACTCACCTATGCAGACCATCATATATAACCCCATCTCATTCGCATGTCTTGTCATGCAAGTTGATAAGCAAAAGGACAAAGCAACTCGACATTACTGCTCAAGTTATATGATGGTCTTGTAAACATATGAGCAAGAGTCCATCTCGGCTGGAGGTGGCCTTGCAAAAACCGTTTAAGTGATATAATTTAATTTATTTGATGATAGTATAAATTTATGGTAGCAGAACTGAAGATCATTGTAATCGAAACATGTTTTTTTTTGGGTATGTCTTTTATGGATATATAAAATGGCTTTCATCAAAACCTCAAAGACAGCCTTTTTTACGGTTCCAAAACCTGATGACAGCTGCTTAACCACTACTACTCTTGTGGTCCTAGGTTTGCTTATTTAGACTATTCAAATTACCCGTTTGAAGATTAAAAAGTACAGATTATGGTATCTATCGAAACATAGTTAACATGAGTTAAAAAATACTTATTGTTAACAACACGTAGATTTATTAATGTTTAATCTCTTCTTTTTGTTCGGTGGAACATAAACTTAATCTAATATATATATATATATATTAGTTATTTACTATATGCCATAGGTTTCTAAATGAATTGATGTTTGACACATTGCTCCTACATGTTTTGTATCATTCTAAATTTTAGAGGAATATATGATACCAGAATGAAATTATTATCCGAATTCCTGTTCACAATTTTTGCTTTTAAAAAAAATAATAATAATACAAAACACGTGTTTTATTATTGTTTAGTGTTTTTGATCTTAGTGTGCACATACCCATCAGATTATATATTCATAGAGGACAAACATAAATTGGTAGATAGTCTCTCAAGATGCGGTTCAAATGTCCTATGTTACTTCATTATTTGTTCTAAAGAGGCCATTCAGATCACTCAGGTATATAATATTGTATTAGTGATGACAATTTTTAGATCAAACATATAAAAGAAAAGAGTCCTAGAACTCAAATGTGCATATAAAACATGTGTCTAGCACGGATACTCACCTAGTAATTCTTAAAAGATGTTAAACATGATGTAGTGTTTCTCCAGTTGACAAATACAAACAGTACAACATAACTTTGAATCGCAGAGCACATGTCCTTTACCCGAGGAGACATAAAGTTCCAAGAAATAGCATACACGTGCCACGAAGTCGTTCCAATATATTTGTGCATCTTCGGAAGTTACAGATTCAACTCATAAAAACAAATCAAGTACGAAGTTAAAAACACCTCTGCAAATCTAATTTTTAAAATCAAATTTATCCTTACGACAATCATGTTAAAAACGTATTGCAATAATCCGACGCTTGAATCCAACAGAACGAAGAATCCAACTAAATCGTATTACACATAATCTTGTTAAAATCCAACTGAACGAATAAGGAATTTAGATATTGAATTAGACGCTTCGATCTTCCACATAATACACATAATCGTCTTCGGCTTCATTGTCATCATCATGATTTAATAAAATCGAGATTAACATAATATTGCAAGCCTTCCAATAAGAAAAAAAGTTAAACCCTTGAAACGATTTTCCTAGATACCCAGAATCGTCGGAACACCCAAAAATCAAATGTTTATCATTTTTGAAATTTTAAAAAAGAGAGACCTATGCGAAATTCAGAGAAGAACAACTTTAATTCTTGGAGTGAGAGATTTTAACAAATAGAATTAGAGATTCTAGACAGAGAGAAATCATCATCGATCCCATCATAATCGTTGTTGGAGTGTAATGACGTGTTTTGTTTTTTCACTTTCCAGTGCCATTTAGGATTTGATATCAGCAACTCTGAATTTGACGTCATAAGCTTTTGCACTGCAAATGATTGTGGAGCTGACACATCAGCTTTTTTTTAATAAAGTATTCGCAAATATAAGAAAGGATGTATACTATGTTTTCTAATTTTTATATTTTCAGGAAATTTTAGAGATATTTAGCTTGATCGTGTATGAATTTTACATGTTGAGTCGTTGTAGTCTAGCTTTAATCGATTTGTTTGTATTTTGAGTACATTAAATAATTAGTAGACTGCAAATGTAGTCTACTTATGCATATTGCATATGTCGGATAAAACTTAAAAATGAATTAATAGCATATTTACAATACATTTTTTTATTAATTTTTTTAATATTCTTTAGATAGTAAAACAGCTATTGTATGAATTTTACATGTTTATTTGCTGTACTCGAATATTTTGTAAAAAAATATTTTTTGAATGTTCTTTAGATAGTAATACGCTGGATAAATCCAAAAAAGGAAAGAATGTGTTTCTTGAAAAAAACTTTTTTGTGTTCTAAGGTAATTAACTTATAATTTTTATATTTCATAAGAAGTCTACTTATTAGACTTTTTGATGAAGTATGATTGGTATTTCATAAAAAGTATGATTGGAGTTATATGTGGGAGTGAACAGCTTGATGATGTAGCTATGTGTGGGAGTGAACATGTATATCCAAAATCCAAATTGTTAACATCAGTATTACATGGATTGTATAAGGAACTGGTATGTGGTGGTGAAATTAAGAAGGTCGTTGCCTTTCAAGTTTCAATGAACAGATATAAAAAAAAAATCAAATACTGATGAGAAGATGATATCGTTCCAACATGAAATAATTTTCTAGATAAATATTTTGTTTCACATACAAAACTTTGTGATTACAAAAATAAAAAAGTAGTATAGAAAGATACAACAGCTTGTATGTTTGATTTATGGAGCACTGGTGAGGAATCTCACGTCCAGACTGGAGCAGCCCCACAAACTGAGTTTTTTCAGCAGCTTATGTTTTGATAAACATCTTCTGATTGTATCATGGTGTTTTTTGTGGAGTCAGAATCGTCTCTTCTATGCTCGGATTATCTAAATTGGGATCAGATACAGTCATGCCATAGTCCATCAGCTCAAGAAGGGGCATGCAGAGAACTTGTACTGGTAGACAGTACGATGTGGAGAAGATCCCGTGCGAGCACGCGATTAAAACAGCAAGAAGTCGAAACATTGATGAGACTGCGCTGATGGATGATAATTTCACAAAGCAGTCGTATTACTCAACGTACTTAGAAGTTATAAATCCTCGAGACATAGAGTTGGTTCCACCACCAGAAGTGCTTAATAAACGCTGTCTACCGCCATCCGTAAAATCACTTCCGGGTAGACCGAAACTGAAGAGATACAGATCTGCTGTTGAAAAGGCTAAGCGGTGCAAACGTGGTCAACGGACGAAGAATATGAATAATAGCACTACGTCCTCAGAGAAAAGAAGAAAGGATAGTACTCCGGCTAGACAAAACAAAACGAAACAGAGTACGCCATCCAGACAGAAGAAAACGAGGGTGATTATTTTACTGACTACACCATCTCCAAAGATGACAAGCAGACCAGCGTCAAGATCACCGAGTACGCCGACACCAGTCAATAGACGTAGAGTCAAGCCTCCATCCCCGAGGGTGACCCGCTCAAAATCACCGCGTACTCCGACATCCTCGGAGAATCATCTTAAAGCAAAGAGGGAGGGAGGGAGGGAGGGAGCACGTTGAAGGGTTTTGCCTGATTTAGTCGAGTTGAAAGGTTTTTTTGCATTTTTCCAACATCGAGGGTAAATTTGCAAAAACAAATAGAGTTGAAGGGTTTTTTGCATTAAACCCTTTAATTTATCTAGGTTTTAGGGATTGGGTTCTGACGATGTTTTGCAGGTCACTCGAATCATTAGAGATCCGAATATCATGAACAAAACCTACTGGGAGGATCTGAGGACGAGGAGGCTTGAATTCTTTTTTTTTATGTTTAGTTTGTTTGCATTGTACGTTGGTTTCTTTATAGTTTGAATTTGTTTTGACATTTGCCGAGTTATGCTTTTATTGCTGGATTTTGAAATGACAGTGTTTTTTCTTCACTGTTTCAATTATTTGTTGTCTTTTGTGTATTTCATATTATATTATATATACGTATACAAAATAACTTTAAAATTGTAGGATTTTGTGAGACAAAAAAAAATGTTTTAGTCATTGAATATCAAACTAATGTTCAGTGTTTTTCATCTTATATTATTGTCTTTATTCCACAAGGTTAAAATTGTTAATGTGCAAATAATGGTGAAAATGATCGGATAACAAAACTAATGGGAACATACAAGAAAACGACGAAGTTCATTGGAAAAGGAGGTACATTGGTTCCCTTTTTTTAGCTTAAGTCTCGCTGTTTGGTTTAGAGGTTTCGCTTTTCAGAAGGTCTTTACCGTTGTGTGGCTATCCTTGCTCCACATCAACGGATCTTAGTTTTCTTCATCGAAGAATTTCACAGGGTTCATCACATCTCTTAAAATCACAGCGGTTTTCGATTCTCAAGAATGTCGGCAGCTATTGATAAAGCTTTAATGGCCATGTCGTTGAAAGAGGAGGAGGTTCCTTTCGACTTACCGGATCTACCGCAGTTTTCAACTTCAGAGAGGAATCGCTTGAGTATAGTAGGTCGTTTGCTAAGATTGTCAAACTATGTCAAGCCTCATATTGGATATGCCAAAAAAATGGAAGCTATATGATAGAGTTCGTGGAATTGCTCTATCACGGGAGAAATTTCAATTCATTTTCAAGTTTCGTGAAGATATGGAGGAAGTGCTAGAAAGGGGAGTTATTACCTATAATGAATGGGGTTTGGTTATCGATCGTTGGGTTGAATAACCACCACCGGATTACCTTCAGTACTTGCTAGCTTGGGTGCAGATTAAAAACATACCAATCAATCATCATACCCCGGTGACTTTAGTGGCTTTCGGTGATATTGTCGGGGAGGTCAAACAGGTTGCTTTTGACCCGACTCGGGCTCAACCGCGGGAGTATATAAGGGTGCAGGTGAAATTCGACGTTTCAAGGCCAATATGGAAATCGAAAATAGTGAACTTACCAGGAGGAGGCAGCACTGGAATCTTTTATTACTTTGAAAGGTTTCAGAAACGGTACTTCACTTGTCAGCGTCTATCCCGTGAACAAGAGATTTGCCCCCTGAGGCTAAATCATCTTGAAGAGCAAAGCCAGCGACCGTGTAACAAAGAGCAGAAGAAGACAAAAGAGAAGGAGCCTTTTCTTAAGACCACATATCCTCTTTTTAGGTTGTTGAAAGAAGATCAAGTGGGACTCAATCCCTTAACAGGAAGACCTAGGATAGCTGCAGAAGTTCTCGAAGGGATGAGACAATATTTACTAATCGCAAGTGAAGAGGAAAGGTTAATCAGAGAAACCAGAATAAAAAAACTCGCTTGCGGTAATTAACGATGATCCGTTTGCCCAAAAATTTATGCTAAGCCTTGAGCAGATTTCTGTTTTTACTAATGAGGTTGATAGAGGAAAAGGGAGAGTGTTTGAGTACAATGAGAAAGGAAAGGGCAGTGCAGGCAAGAGCACAAATTTGAGTGAAGAGAAAAGGTCTTATCCCGCGGAAAAAACAGAAGAGGAGTTGCAGATAAGGCCTCAACCAGAGCATACTCAATCAGATGGTCCAACTTATCAAGGTGGGGCACTAGTGGGAGACCCCAGTCTAGTCCGTTGGAGTTTAAAACTGGCTTCTTTGAAACTAGTTCCTCCGGGACTAAACTGAATAAGTCTAGACCACACTATAGACCCTACAAAAATCGCAGACATACATTATCCTCGAAGGCACCAGAGAGTGGAGTAGAGGTTGTGTTGAAGCAAGGTGCGGACAAAGGAAGTGACTCAAAAAGGAAACAAGCTGATGATGAGTTAGAGGAACATGGACAAACGAAGAAACCAACCAGTAGGGTGATTCCCCAAGTGGGGTTGCTCGAGACTATATGAGCATACTAAGCTGGAATTGCCAAGGATTGGGGCAGCCTCAAGATTTGGTGATTCTTCGTCTCAAGGAGTTGTGTAAAAAACACTTCCCTGAGATTCTCTTTCTTATGGAAACTATGAATAGTAGAGATGTTTTAGTTGATTTGCAAGCTTGGTTGGATTATGACCGTGTTTTCACAGTGGATCCAAATGGAAAAGCTGGAGGTCTAGCCCTCTTTTGGAAAAATATATCACGTTAGAGTTGTTGTTTGTAAATAAAAACTTGTTGGATTGTAGTGTTGAGTTTGGTGGGTTCTCTTTTTTTGTGTCCTGTATATATGGTAATCCGACTGTTAAAGACATGCCTTTACTCTGGGAACGTGTCACTCATTTAGGACTCCAGAGAAAGGAGAGTTGGTGTGTTCTAGGAGATTTCAATGATCTCCTACACAATGGTGAGAAAACAGGCGGGCCAGCAAAGGATGAATCTTATTTTCAACCTTTTGCAGACATGGTACATAACTGTGATTTGAAGGAGCTGGTTAGTCATGGGAATGGGTTCACGTGGGTTGGTAAAAGATATGATTTATGGATTCAGTGTTGGCTTGATAGGTGCTTCGGGAACACGGCCTGGTTTGTGATGTTTCCAGTGTCAGACCAGGCCTTCTTAGATCTCTGAGGGTCGGATCACAGACTTATTTTTGTCAGATTGTTGACGTCTCAAGATCCTATAAAGGTCATTTCATATTTGATAAGCGATTGTTGCATAAACCTATGGTTAAGGAAGCTATTGTGACAACTTGGAATTCAACTGGACCTAGAGGACACACTTTGGTGTCAGATAGAATAAGAGCTTGAAGAAAGGCATTGAGTGCTTGGAAGAAAGGCAACATTACTAACTCCCTCGACCACATTTATCAGCTTCAGAGAGAATTAGAGGAAGAACAATCGTCGGTGTATCCCAGGCAGTATAAAGTCTTTGGTCTCAAAAGAAATCTGATGGAAGCATATAAAGATGAAGAAGATTTTTGGAGACAGAAAAGCCGAGAGAAATGGCTAAAACAGGGGACAATAATACCACTTTCTTTCACAACTCTGTTAAGGATAACCGTACAAGGCAATCTTTAGATAAACTGGTGGACAATGGCGGAAATGAACAGAAAGGAGAAGCCTCAATGGGACAGGTTTTGGTTGATTCTTTCAACAATATCTTCACCTCCACATGCGGTATAAACTTCTGGGAGCTGTTAACAGATTTCATCCTAACAGTCACACCCGAAATGAACCGAGACTTGATCAAAACAGTTACCAGGAAGGAAGTAAAAGAGGCAGTCTTCTCGATAAAACCATCGAGTGCACCAAGTCCAGACGGAATGACATGTCTTTTCTACACTCAGTATTGGGATATCATTGGTATTCAGGTAACTGAAGAGGTGCAACGATTTTTACGGATGGATTATTCTCTAGTGAATGGAACTACACATTCATTTGTCTCATCCCAATAAAACCACATGCGTGTACAGTGGCAGACTTAAAACCCATAAGTCTATGTTCAGTGATATATAAAGTCATATAAAAATTTTTGGTTATGAGATTGAAGCCTTTATTACCTGTTTTTGGTCTCTCTGTATCAGTCAGCCTTTGTGGCATATCGTCAAATATCAGATAACATTCTTATTTCACATGAGTTGGTGCATAGCCTCAAGACTCACCCGAAGATCTAAAAAAATTTCATGGCCATAAAGACCGATATGTCGAAAGCTTACGATAGGGTGGAGTGGAACTTTCTAAAATCCATGTTGTTAACTTTTGGGTTCCATGAGAGATGGGTGCATTGGATTTTTCTGTGTGTGTCTACTGTAACATATTCGGTGTTGATTAATGACCAACCTCATGGTGTGATTACTCACAACAAGGCTTACGGCAGGGGGATCCGCTGTCCCCGTTCCTTTTTGTGTTATGTTCTGAAAGTCTTACACATCTCTTATGCAAAGCTGAACGGTGTGGTAAAATATTAGGGATCAGATTTTCCGACTTTTGTCCCTCCATTCACCATCTTTTGTTCGCAGACGATACTCTGATCTTATGCAAGGCTGACATCGATCAATGTACTGAAGTAAAAAGAATCCTAATGGTGTATGAAAAAGCTACTGAGCAGACTATAAACACGGCTAAGTCGTCTATAACTTTTGGAAAAAATATCGCATATCACCTCAAACAGATATCAGGAACTGTCTAGGTATCTTAACCGAAGGAGGGGTAGGGATATATCTAGGATTACCTGAGTATTTCGGCGGATTGAAAATTGAGATGCTCAAGTACATCAACACGAGTATGAAAGGAAGAATGTCAGGGTGGTATTCTAAATCTTTGTCGATGGGAGACAAAGAGGTTCTCCTCAAACCTATGGCCATGGCCATGTCAATACATGCTATGGCAGTGTTTTGATTACCAAAGGCAACAATTACTTCTCTTACTGAAGCTATGACAGATTATTGGTGGAATGCGACAGAAGGATAAAAGGAAAATTCACTGGAAAAGCTGGGACAAATTGTGTTTAACAAAAGAATTAGGAGGGTTGGCTTTAAGGGACATTGAATGTTTTAACCAAGCGCTCTTAGCCAAGCAAGCGTAGAGAATTTTTGCAATTCCATGATTTTATAGTAGCAAAGCTACTCAAAAGTAGATACTTCCCTGATAATGGTTTTTTGCAAGCGCAAGTGGGGGATAAACCATCTTTTGGATGGAGAAGCATCCTTCATGGAAGAGACTTACTGGAGTTGGATTTACAGAGGAGAACAGGGAATGGGGGAAACACAATGGTTTGGTCAGACATTTGGATCTTAGATGAAGTCCCAAGGATTCTGTTGATGAAACAACCTCTCATTGATCTAAATCTGCGGGTTAAAGACCTTATAGATCATGGGTTACGCAAGTGGAACAAGGAGATTTTAGAAGATTTGTTCTATGATAGGGACATCGAAATCAAACTGCGATCAAAACCTATTTTCTCGCAGGAGGATTTTTCCGTCTGGAACCCTAATAGAAGTGGAGAGTATTCGGTAAAATCAGGTTATGGGATGGCCAACCAAGAGAAACATTGGGAACTCTTTCAGCAAGAGTCGGTATTGCCATCCTTGAATGCTGTCAAAGCAGAGTTATGGAAAATTTAAGCGCCCAAAAAGATTATGCACTTCATGTGGAAAGCCTTAAACGGAGCCCTGGCGGTCATTGATCAGTTAGCAACAAGAGGTACGAAGCTAGACATGAGATGCTAAATGTGTGGAAATGAAGGAGAGTCGAGCAATCACGTTTTGTTTGAATGTACAATCGCTAGACGAGTACGGGCGTTGTCTGATTTCCCAAACCCATGTGATGGTTTTAATGCAGCTGCAATCTTTGTGAATGTGCAACATCTTTTGGAATTGAAAAAAAAATCAGAACATACCGTCGGAGATTAGGAGAAGTTATCCTTGGGTCCTATGGAGCATTTGGAAAAACAGAAATCTGTTTCTATTTGAAGGACGATTAAGTGCTTAGTTCCTTGCTCAGGTTGTTACGTCAAACATGTAATATCGATAAAATCAACAAGCCCGTTGTGTGGGTAAAATCACACAATCACTATTTGTTCGAGGTTCTTTAACG
>OVAP01001441.1:0-23978 GCA_900406295.1 Aurinia saxatilis | reverse complement strand
ACCGCTTTTGCTACTGCAAACCAACTGCAATTATCAGTGCAGACCATTTCCCATTAATCTGGATGGTCACATTTTAGTTGGAGAATTGGAGTTACAAAACAGTCGCAAAAATATTTATGACTGTTTTGCAACCGTTTTACTACTGCAAACCAACTGCAATTATCAGTTGCAGACCAATTCCCATTAATCTGGCCGGTCACATTTTAGTCGGATAATTTGCAACTGGAAATGGCAGTCGCAATTTCGTCTTCATTTTACAACGCTTTTGCGACCAACTTTTTTTCCGACGATCTCAAACTGACTTTTTGCTTCGGTCGCAATTTAGGCATAATTTCACGGTTTTGCGACTCTTTACCAACTATTCATGTAGTCATAATTTTCCTGTTTTCTTGTAGTGGAAGAAAAGCATATTAATGCTTTTACCCAATTGTCAATGTTTTTCTCCGAGAAGATCACTCCGCATGCAGATATTTTTGTATTAGTTCAAGGACCTCGTGAAGGACTTCGACCTCATATAAAAAAAAGGTTCGGATAGATTTTGACTAAAATGGATTCATCATAAATGATAAGGCCCTATCAAATTTAAGGCAAAATGTGGCATGAATCGCGCTTCCGACAAGATTTGTTCAAAAATCCGACTGTGAAAATTTAAGACACATTCCACCGAGATATAAACTGGGTAGTAGAAAAGGAAAATAAGGCCGTTAATTCAAAAGGGTTCAAGCTCGCTGAAGAAATATCCAGAGTGGAAAACCCTCTTACAGAAAAGAAGCTCAGAATTTCACTGTAATTATTCAGACGTTCGTCGTCTAGAAAGACTCCAAGCTTAAAGATGTCGATACGGGTCAAAACCCACGGGTTAGACCGAACACATCTCACCATGGGACAGGGTTTGAGTTAAAAAATGTAAATATAAAACAACGTGGATCTCATGGATTGATCCATTGTGGACCATGGGTTTAGCGGGCTAAACCCAAAACGAGCTGCGGGATAACGGGTAAGCCATTAAATTTTCATAAATGTTATATTATACCTATATTATATTACGATATATTATACTTCTTAGGAAACCCCTAAGAAACCCAAAACCTAGGTATTACTTACAGATAAAAATTTTTACGGACATATCCTTTTTTTCTACGAAGTGTGAATTTATGGGTAAATGTGAAGAAGATGATTCTTCAAAATTTGGAACTCGTATTACTTTTACTACTTTTTACTTATTTCAGTTGTTTCACATGTTTGTGCTTTCAATCAAATGTTATGATGTTAAACTTATCATTAATATATTTTTTGGATTTGTTTGAACTTTTGTCATTGTTTTTTACTCTTTGGACAAGTTTTATAATATTTTCTATATTTTTTGAAAAACTTAAGACCCACGGGCCACCCGCAAAATATAATAGATCGGGTTTGAGCAATGTTGTGCCTAGCTCAAGAGAGTTGGAGGCAAAATAGAAAATGGGCTCCATTAATATTTTTTTTCTCAAAAACACTTCAGAGTATACAATTAAATTATACTCCCTTTGTTTCTCAAAGAATGTCGTTTTAGACTCTTTTTTTTCACAAAGTATGTTTTTTTCCATTTTCAATGTAACTTTGAACACTAAATTCCTACCTATTTTAACCTCAACCACAAAGAAGAATGTGAATAATCAACTTATTAAGGGGGTATAATATAACTTTTTATATCTTTTATTAATCTGTGTGCAAATAAGCAAAATGACACTCTTAAAAAATTGGGGAGAATATAAAGTACTCTTTGGACAAGTTTATTTATACTATTTTTTCTATATTTTTTTGGAAAAATTAAGACCCACGGGCTACCCACAAAACATAATGGGGCGGGTTTGGGCAGTGCTGTGCCTAGCTCGAGAGTTGGAGGCAAAATATAAAATGGGGCCCCTTTTAATAATTTTTTTTTTCAAAACACTTCCGAATATAAAATCAAATTATACTCCCTCGGTTTCTCAAAAATGTCGGTTTAGAGTTTCTTTTGTTTTACAAAGGATGTTGTTTTTATTTTTCAATGTAACTTTGAACACTAAATACCTACCTATTTTAACATCAACCACAAAGAAGAATGTGAATAATCAACTTATTATTTAGGGGGTATAATATAATTTTTTATATCTTTTGTTAATCTGTGTGCAAATAAGCAAAATGACACTCATAAAAAATTGGGGAGAGTATAAAATATTCTTTGGACAAGTTTATTTGTACTATTTTTTCTATATATTTTTGAAAAAAAATTAAGACCCACGGGCTACCCACAAAATATAATGGGGCGGGTTTGGGCAGTGTTGTGCCTAGCTCGAGAGTTGGAGGCAAAATATAAAATGGGGCCCCTTTTAATAAATTTTTTTTCCAAAACACTTCAGAATATAAAATCAAATTGTACTCCTTCGGTTTCTCAAAAATATCGGTTTAGAGTTTTTGTTTTTGTTTTACAAAAGATGTTGTTTTTATTTTTCAATGTAACTTTGAACACTAAATACCTACCTATTTTAACCTCAACCATAAAGAAAAATGTGAATAATCAACTTATTATTTAAGGGGTATAATATAAATTTTTTTATCTTTTATTAATCTATGTGCAAATAAACAAAATGACGCTCTTAAAAAAATGGGAGAGTATAAAGTATTCAAAACAAATAACCTGGCTTGAAACTC
Organism: Aurinia saxatilis; assembly: GCA_900406295.1. NCBI lineage: Eukaryota > Viridiplantae > Streptophyta > Magnoliopsida > Brassicales > Brassicaceae > Aurinia > Aurinia saxatilis. Next base: position 21,305 of record OVAP01001441.1, on the reverse strand, counting down.
TTAAAAATTTTCAATAAATTCTTTCATCAAATTTTCATAATCGAGGATTCTTATAAAAAAAAAAAAACGCCTAGACCCTAGCGTGTTTTCCTTTTTAATTTGGAGTTACGTGATTTACTACTTGTTTCCTTTTTGTAATCGAAGAAGCACAATGTGATAAACGAACTGTCATCCTAGTGTCTAACCTATCTTCTTAATATTTGATACCGAAATGCTGAAGGAGTTTTAAGAAACGAGGCCCTAAATATTTTTTTTATAGTGAATCTATACGAGGCAAATACCTCAAATTTTTCTCCTTAGTCACGGCTCTGGGTTTAGGTCTGATAATACTGAACCGCGGGTCTTGTGGCTCGACCTATCACGATCTGAAAATAGTGAACCCAAGGCGTAATGGAACAAATAGGTTGAGTTAATCCATTGATAACTCTACCCACGACGATCCACGAGAGTCCCGTTCACTTAATTTCGATATCAAAGGGAATAGGATGATAGGAATAGAAAAGAATGTTGACGTATTTTGATCTTTTTCACTTAGTTTTGTTATTCATTTTTTTATTTAAAAATATATTATTTATTTATTTTTTTTGTCATCATTGAGCCACAACTGACTGATCTATTAGCCTTATTTATATATTTCGTAGACAGTAGAACTCGATCTCGAATATGATAGTATCTAATCTAAATGATACCATCTACCACTATACTAAAATCTCACTTATTTGTTTTTGTGATTAGAGAAAATGATTATTGAATATATATCTATTTTTTATTTTGAGGATATATAGTTTTTTTTCTTCGTATTCTCTTTTTTTCCGTGACCCTTTTCTTAACTAACATCAGATGGTGAATAATGGGTATCTAGTCTAACAATAACATGTGACACAAGTCACACAATCCAATGAATTATAACAATTTCATATGTCAAATTTATGTTGAAAGCATTTAATTTGATATACTACTATTTAATTAATTATGTTAAGTTTCCAACTTTAATTACAGTATTACTAATAACATGTCTTCTTAAGACGCTTACAAACCTCTTTTGAACCGACTCCGTTCTTAGACCAGCAACAAGTTCTTCTTTTTCCTTTTTTCTTTCTTTTTTCTACATCTAAACTTTCATTAATAAACATAAGATCAAATACAACATTAGTTGCGGATACAACCATAAAATCAAGAGTCCAAAATAAATAAATAAACAAAAGGGAAAGCAATAATCACAAAAATTTTAAAAATCCGCAAAATAAATAAATAAATTTTAATCAATACATGGAGAAAATGACAAACCAGCAACAATTTCTTCTTGTGCCGTATTTCTTAAGTGAAACGATTGATGAACGCATATATAGATGAAAAGTATAATTACCTTGTCATATCAGTTATTAATATATGCCCTCGTAGAACGGAATTCTTTAGTCACATCAGTTGGAGAATTTGGAAAAATGGAAATAAGGTGCAAAACAAACTACAAAACAGTTCACACTAAACTACAAATCAAATCGTACGAAAAAAAATATTACAAAGGCAAACTAGAATGTTATGTTGTTCCGAGTGAATGCACAATTTGCGAAAATTATTGAAAAACACTTACATAACGTCTTTTCGTAAAAAAAATAATGTATTTTAATGTTGATGTTAAAGGTTACATCCGCAAGTTTTTTGTGTAGGCGAAAATTTACACAATAAAATTTTGTTTACAAAATTTTTAGAGATCGTCGACTTTCTTGATGTGAATCACTCGAAAAAAATAAGAACATAAAATAATAGAAAAAGGTGGGGTCGTTTATTGTTAGATTTCACAAAGAGTTACAAGTCTTAAGAGATTCCGTATGACCTACCACCTTAAATCCGATATATACTCCTAGCTAAATTGCCTTAAGTCTCGAGCTTTTCCCTTTCTATTGTGGGCCATCTTCCATTTTCTTGCCGATGAGTTATAGATTCGTTTCCTTTTCTTCGACAGTCTTCTGGATAAATTCCTTTCTCCGGGATACTCTGATGATAACCTTCTCGAATCTTCTAGTTTCGACGGCGCATGGTTTGCTTTGTAGGGTTTATTTTCGAGAGGTGGTGATGGGCCTACAATAGGCAATCATGCTGTTTAGCTAGTTGTGAGTGTATTGGGCCCACGAGATTGTCCGATAATCTCATGAGTCGTATGCGTTCGGATAGTTATCTCGTTAAAAACCTTAACCAGGAAAACTACTTGGGAAAAACCTTACCAAGGCAAAAAGAGTATGGCCATGAAGATCTTTGTCGATCGTATGATGAAATGTTCGTTGTGGATCATTAGTTCTCGATGGACCTAAGCCGTTTGATTTACTATGACCCACGGGATGACTTGAATCGTATAGTCTAAGTGAGAACAATCCTGCGAACAATGCGTGATCACTTGGCCCACGAGACGTGTCAAGGGACTTGGCTCACGGGTCCTGTCAAGTGACATAGCTCGCGGACCTTGTTGAGGGACCTGGCCCGCAGACCATGTATGATGACTTGGCTCGCGGATTGAATTGACGAGTTATGCGGGCCATGTCGTTGGTTCTGTATCCGATAGATCGTCGATGGGTTGAAATGGCTTTGTCGAAGATCCATCGGGACCCGCATTGGACTTGGCCCAAGGACGTTGACGAACAACTTGCCAAAAAGGGAGACGTGGCCCGCGAGCTATGAAAGATGTTGTGGCTCGCGAGCTATGATGGAATCGTAGCCCGCAAGCTACGAAGTATGTTGTGGCTTGCGAGCTACGGTGGAGTCGTAGATCAAGGCGTACAAACATTCTTAAGGAGATCAAGGTAATGAACTTAAACAATTGAGTGTTTCCATGAGTCCAACGACACTCTCGACAAGCTAAACGGTCTAATACTTACTTATGGGCCGGCATCCAAACAAAGCCTTTCAATGGATCATGCACCGACATACTAGAAGATTCGAGAAGATTGGAGGACACCGCCATGAAAATTGAAGTGGTCCTTTGCTTTGCGGCGAAAAGGAAATCTTACGAAGAATCATCGGAGAAATGAAAGTTGTCCGATTCACATCGGAGAAATGGAAATTATCCGAAAAGCTGTCCACGAGGAAATGGAAAGCGTCCCATAACGAAAAGGAAAAGCCCTAGGACTTAGGACGGTTTAGCTGAGAGTATAAATAGTTTGCTAGTCATAACTCATAATGTATCTTGAAATCTCTTAACCTCTCGAACCCTAGAGAGCTCTAGCAATAAAATCTCGTTTTCATTCATAAGTTTCTTTCTTTCGTTCATTGTTCTTTGCTGTTCTAGCTTTCTTTACTTCCGTGTTCACAAGTGGTTCATACATAAAGCAGTCGACGATCCTTGAAAGGTTTCGTTACACAAGTTTTGTGGTTGTGTGAATTTCGGTACACACAATTTGACGCCGACTGTGGGGACTCATCGACTGCTTCACACGGAGAATCTCTTGTGACCCACGACGAACATGGTGAAGGAAAAATCCCAACCCAGCCGCTTAATCTCGATGGACCCATGGTGACTCCACCGCCGAAAAACATTGACAATAACCCTGACAGATCCACCACGGTTCCACCACATGATGAAGGCGACAAGACCATCAATCCTCTTGGAGGATCGACCCTCGAAACTATGAGCACCGCGCTCAACGACTTGCTTGACCGCTCTGTGAATCAAGACAAACTCAATCGGTCTATCATTGATAAGGTTGGAAGGGCTTACCACTTGAACCAACAACGTATATCAACAAGAATATTCTTTAGATTTGATATTCTGGACAAAACAGGATATATGGTTCAAAGAACCTCTGGAACTCATATCGACCATCCACATGAGAAAAAAAAATCATTGGTTCAAATGTTGAAACCATCGAGGCTAACAGGGAACCTCACAAGGAGAATGATCACGATGGGGATCCAATCCCACCTCCTAAGTAAGCTAAGCAGCCAGAGCAATATATTATATGCATCAGAAATGATTACCGGTACGATAAGTCAATCGACGAACACAACGTGGTTTGCACATTGCTCATACGATTCCTTATGAGTCGCATATCACCTTAAGAAACATGTTCCGCGACCCACGAAACTTTTGGGTCGCTCATTCACCTTCACGACATGTTCCACGGCTAATACGATGCCTTATGAGTCGCATTTCATCTTCGGAAACATGTCCCGCGACCCACGAAACCTGTGGGTCGCTCATTCACCTTCACGGTATGTTCGACGGCCATATGATGCCTTATGAGTCGCATATCACCTTTGGAAACATGTCCCACAATCCACAAAAGCTTCGAGTAGCTCATTCACCTTCACGACATGTTTCAAGGCTCATGCGATGCTTTATGAGTCGTATATCACCTTCGGAAACATGTCCCACGACCCACAAAACCTTTGGGTCGCTCATTCACCTTCACGACATGTTCCACGGCTCATACGATGCCTTATGAGTCGCATATTACCTTTAGAAACATGTCCTGCGACCCACGAAACCTTTGGGTCGCTCATTCACCTTCACGACATGTTCCACGGCTTATACAATGCCTTATGAGTCGCATATTACCTTTGGAAACAGGTCCCGCGACCCACAAAACCTTTGGGTCGCACCTTATCTCTGGCCGTTGAACACGCGACCTGTAGCATCATATTGGGTCGCGGGAAGAAAGGAATGTCGAGTCTCGCGATCCGTAGCCTTTGTAACATCCCTTCGTTGTCTCCTCTTAGCATTCAACTCTTGTTTCTCATCATCAACCATTCCCCACTGTACATACCACCATCTTCTTCTTCCGTCTTTCAAATTCAAAAATTCGTATAGAAGAAGGAGAACTTGTGGAAAAGAAAGAATTTATTTACAGCATAGAGGAACAATGATATGGCCGTTGATGGGGATTAATTTTCTCCCGAAATATTTCCTGCAAGCGCACAAGTCTCGCAATAGTACTTTGGGATCATATCCATAGAGAGCAGAGTGTACACAGTAGCACATCCAAGTTCAATCGAGCTAAACAACAAAATGAGATGGTTTGGGTTTTGGTCGATCGACAGTGTGAACTGGTCGATCGATCGGGATATATTTTGGTCGATAGCAGATTATGCGATCAATCGATCAATGCCTGAAAATGTTAAAAACAAATAATACGTGAGAAAATTCAAAGATAAAAGGCATTAGAAAATCAGGCAATGCATAAGAGGATCATGGTTTGAATTATTCAGGGGTAGTAATCTATGTAAATTCTAGTTTATGCTATATAGTTGAAATCACTATTAACTGGCTATCTTTATGGTCAGGCTTAGCCAGTCTAGTTCAATTGGTATCCGAGTTAACTCTAACATATATCTTTTCAAAAAGAGAACCTATGTGTTGATCAACCAATTCATCTAGGCATTAAGTTCACAAAATCAAATTATACTAAACTATATATAGTAAAGCTTTCACTATCAAGTTCTGGATCTCTTACTCTAAGTGGCGTATTAGTAGCAGATTTATCCTATGATTATATTAAGATCTGATATGAAAGTAAGCCTATAAACTAATCATTACACAATCCTATTGCCTATCTGCCAAACCATGATTCCTCCTAGCAAAACCATATTCCTAACTAAGATACTAATCAGACATAGCAAGAGTAAACATTCTGACAATGAAAATTGCTTATATTAAAAGAGGGTTCAGAATAGCTTCTCTTGAATGCAGAGATTACAAACTTCTTCCTTGAAGCAATGATACAAACAACAATGAAAGGAAAGTATAAGAAATAGATAAACTATTTAGCGTGGATGCCTGAAAGCTTTTTAGTGTTTTGTGATGATTCTCTCTGGCTTGTCTGTATTTATAGGGGAGAGAGTCAGGTAGAGGGTTGAGACGAATCAGGAGAAAGATTTGGATAAAAATCCAAATATTTGTGATTATCCTCGCTGAATCGATCGGTCGCCATAATCTCGGTCAATCGGTCAATATATGAAACGCGTTTTCTGAAGATTCAGTATCTTCAGTGATTATCTCTAGCGTATACTGAAAACTCCCAAAATGCAACGGTCCTTATCTGAATTTTTTCTCGAAGCTTCCTTGAGATAATGGGCTTTGATCGATCGTTGGGCCTCCGGTCCGATCGATCGTTGGGCCTCCGGTCCGATCGATTAGGCATTCATTTCATGCAAGCTTCTGGATACACCTTCACTGATTTGGGCTTAACTTCTTACTCTTGAGGGCTAATGACTTGATTCCAAGCCCATGTGACAGCTAACTCGCGTGGCTTGATTGTCATAACTCCTCAATTCTTACAAAATAAACATCTCCTTTATCCGGTCCTGGACTTCTGATGTTTATTGGTTGGACTTGGTAGAAAATGCCTGTTTGCGATATAAAATGCATTGTTTTCACAAAAACACTTTGCAAATAGAAAAATGTGAAATCCAGTGGTTTATGTTTCAAATCAAATAGTTTCTTTGTTAAAAAAACCAAAAAAACATATCGAAAAACTGTAAATATCATCCCTATCAAATCCCCCAGACTTAGCTTTGTTCGTCCTCGAACAAACAACATGATAAGAAGGAAAATAAGTTTGAAAAGTTAGGAACTCGCTTACTTGTATTACAACTTAGAGGCGCAACTTTGTGATGATCATCTCGACAATCCTGCCAAAAGTTCTCATCTCATACTCCCGCCACAACTCTCCCAACTGGTCTAACAGGAATCTCAGCCTGCAAATACCCTAAAGGTACCGAAATCTGACTCTCTACATTCATTTATATTGCGTGATCTTTCTTACTAGAAAATATCAGCTAGGTAAAACAGGTTAGGTGTGTAATGAGAGGGGGCTAATATTTAGAGGTGAGGCTAGTGTGCTTAGGGTTTCCTTAGCTCGACTCGTTCCTAACCCAGACTTAAATTCTTTTAAGGGAATCTAAAGTCTTCTTGAACATCCTCGAACTCCTTTAAACGTTTTCCACCTTTCTTCATTTTGATCCCTGATTTCTCTGGCCTTTTTGCTAAACAAATATGGATCATAAAGCTTTTGATTTATTTATTTTTTACAAAAAAGCTTTCACCATAAATAGCAAGGCACAAATTTTACCTTGATTTTGATGAAGTATTACTTGGGAAATCAGCCTTGAAACCTTCTCTTTGAATCTTCATGCATGTATTAAGATCGTGCATGCCCTTTTTCGCATGTCTTCATGAGTGATTGGAAAACTGCGTTGGTCTCATCTCTCCGGCCGTTTTATACATACTGCATATAAGACAAGAAAGAAAAGGAGACTGCATGAGGTTTGAAAAGAGGTTAGGTTACGGGTGCGGTAACAACTTAAAATAAGTTGACCATTCAGGATCAGCAAGAGAGTGGTAAAGTGGATAAGAAATTCTGAATGGATTTGTTTTTCCTAGTCTAATACCTCCAGCAAGAAAGATTTATAATCCGGTTTAGGTTCAAATAAAATAGAGTCAGAAATCAGAGTTATTTAGGTACGTGCAAACCGAGATGTTTTGGGGAAACTTGAGTATGGGGTTTCTGAAACAAGTGCCTCAGGGCAGTCTTGTAAAGATGGTCATTAGGCCGCAGTCCATTTGAGTAAGGTCCTTATTCCAGACCTGGGTTGACTCAATAAAACACTTTTGACTCGATAATTTTTTTTTTTAAATGGGTGTAAAAGTGTGTCAAAAGAAACAAACGAGTTTGATAACGAGGAATACCTCCCCAGACTTGAATAACATCGTTTTCGATGTTGACAATCTGTGAGAGAAAAATGAGAATTGAAAGGGATTAAAATAGAAATGGAAGATGGTTACCTCGTTGTCTTCAAGTGTATCAAATGACCTTTTTGTCTTATTGGAATTGAAATGACTTTACATGGAATAGGATATGATTTATACCTGACGACATCAGTATATCATCATTTGTCGTGTTGAATCGAGGAAGTGTTCATCACTCTGAGTCTTCATCGATTGATACAGTCATCAATCGATCGAATGACAGTGTGATTCTTCTGATGTTTTACTCTCTTTCGATTAGTTTTTAAGTACACACCATTTCCCTGGATTACTAGTTGATTCGAATTAGTGGCCTCTGGCTTTCCATCGAGATAGTAAAATGAAGCTTGTGAACTGCAGGCGTTGAGGCGACCGATCGATTCTGCATCCTCTTGGTTAAATCTTTGAATCCTATTTCCCGAGACACAAATAAAAACATTAAAATTAAAACCAATTATAAGACGTACCAATGGGTTGCCTCCCACTCAGCGCTTTTGTTTAAAGTCGGTTAGCTCGACATGGTCAAAGATTTTTAGTTCTCCGGTGGGTGGTTGGATGGTAGAGGTTCCTCCTCTGGCAATCGATCGAAGTTCTCTCTTGTGATCGATCCAGCTGAGTCCCTGAACTCTTCTTCAATCTTCATGAAGGTTAAGGAGAATGGAGCTGCTGCAGCATTGTTCCCAGAAAACAGGCCAACGAAGCTGTTCAGAGTTTCAGTGTCGGTGTTTGGTTGGTTCGGCCTATGCTTCACTCTCTTCATCAGTTTGTCACCATCTTCCCATTCTTCCCCCAGCCTTGGAATCTCTTCCGTTGTTGCTGAATAGAATGTCTCTTTATTGACGAAGGTCAAACAGACTCTCTTCTTTACTATATCAATATGAGCTCCTGTTGAGTAAATGAATGGTCTTCCCAGCACTATGAGTGATGTCGACCTGTGATCTGTATTCATGACCACGAAATTAGTGTTGATGAAGCATCCCTCAACTCTGACCATGACATCCTTGGCGACCCCTAAGACATTCCAAATGAGCCATCGGCAAACATGACATGCCTTCCTAGCTCATCATATTTTAGAATGCCGACTGACCGTGCATCCTTTCTTGATATCATGTTTAGAAAGGCTCATGTATCACACACGGTGTTTAAAAACCTCTTGTGGTTGATCGAGATTGAGATTATGTACCTCCCTGGGTCATTGGCTCGATGGAGCTGGCGTGCGGTGGGGATAGTTTCTCTCCTGGTATTGTAGAAGAGTTCTTCCACTTTATGCACAGGCCATTTCTCTAGGTATTTGTGCAGCGGTCGTAACTTCATGCTTTTGTCGAAGTTTAGGTGGCGAGGGACGTTTCTGACCTCTGTAATAACATACTCCATATCATCCTCGTTGAGTCCCCCGACTCCAGCTGTTGTTGGTTCCCGTGCTGGTATTGGTGGGTCTTCTTCCATTTATTCTTCTTCATACATCCATTCAAACACGTTAATGTAGAGATCTCCCTGGTTTGGTTGCAACGATCGATCGGTGGTATTATATGTGCTTGATCGGCCCTTCATGTCCGACAGCTCTTCAATGTGTAGCATTGTAGGTCGGGCTTCCTCACCATCTTTCTCAGTATCGTATATTTTTCCAAGCCTGAGGCCAATCATCTGGATGGCCTTTTTGAGTGGTTTGATGCTTTCATCGATCAAGTACACCAGGAAGTCCATCGAGTGGTTCATCTTGTCATATTTCGCCTTTGCTCTCGCCTTTGCTCTCTCCTTTGATAGCTCTAACTGATTCTCAATCTTTGAAAGCCGGTCTTCGATTTGGCCGAGTTCTCCTTCCAGTGTCCGAATCTCATCTTTGATAGGTTTCATATTGTTGTTGAAGGCCTTGACCGTCTGGAACCTCCCATGCTTGGATTTTATCTCTGTTATTTGCCCCTCAACTTCATCGATGCGGTTCCTGGTGGTATTTAGGTTATCATCTAGCTTAGCTTTGTTGTTTCTTGTGGTGTAGCTCAGTTGGTGCATTTCTCTAGATTTCTCATTGAGAGTCACCGAGTTGCTATGGATCACCTTCCATACGTGTCTCATTTCACTTCAATCCCAACAATCCTAGCAGCCATCGAGTCGAATCAACTGCCTATTTCTTCCTCAAATTTCCTAGGTTGCATGAATGACTGATGATTCCCTAAATCGGACTGATGTCGTTCAATGATCTTGGGTTCAGGTGCTGGCATTGAGAAGCCACTGTGAGGTTCCCGAGGGGGGTAAGGTCTCATGCGAGGGAGGTAGTGTCGGTGGGTGCCATCAGACCCTCCATTGTTTCTTTGTGCCATGAGTTGGTACCTGAAACAAATGAAACAAGATTGTAAAATGCAAAAACAAAAAGAACAAAATAAAAGAAAAATGAAATAAGGTAAAAGCTTAGTCTGAAGTTAAATTGTTATGTTAATGGTCAACGGTTGCTCCCCGGTAATGGCGCCAAAAAACTTGTTGGGGATTAATGTTTCGCCCAAAATATTTCCTACAAGCGCACAGGTCTTGCAGTAGTACTTATAGATCGTATCCACAGAGAGCAGAGTGTACGCAGTAGCACGTCCAAGTTCACTTGAGCTAAGCAACAAAATGAGATGGTTTGGGTGTTGGTCAATCGACAGTGTTATTTGATCGATCGATCGGGACACCTTTCGGTCGATAGCAGATTATGCGGTCGATCGATCAATTCCTGAAAATGCTAAAAAACAAATAAAATGTGAGAAAATTCAATGATAAAAGGCGTTAGGAAATCATGCAATGCATCAAAGGATCACGGTTTGAATTATTCATGGTAGTAATCTGCGTAAATCCTAGTTTAGGCTATATAGTTGAAATCACTATTAACTGACTATCCTTATTGTCAGGCTTAGCCAGTCTAGTTCAATTGGTATCCGATTTAACTCTAACATATATCGTTTTAGAAAGAGAACCTATGGGCTGATCAACCAATTAATCTAGGCATTACGTTCAGGAAACCAAATTCTACTAAACTATAAATAGTAAAGCTTTCACTATCAAGTTTTGGATCTCCTACTCTAAGTGGTGTATTGGTAGCAGATTTATCCTATGATTATATCAAGATCTGATATGAAAGTAAGCCTCTAAACTAATCACTACACAATCATATTGCCTATCTATCAAACTATGATTCCTCCTAGCAATGAAAATTGCTTATATAAAAAGAGGGTTCAGAATAGCTTCTCTGAATGCAGAGATTACAAACTTCGTCCTTGAAGCAATGATACAAACAACAATGAAAAGAAATTATAAGAAATTGATAAACTATTTAACGTGGATGCCTGAAAGCTTTTGAGTGTTTTCTGATGATTCTCTCTGGCTTCAGTCGTCTGTATTTATAGGGGAGAGAGTCGGATAGAGGGCCGAGTCGAATCAGGAGGAAGATTTGGATAGGAATCCAAATATTTGTGATTATCCTCTCTGAATCGATCGGTCGCCATAATCTCGGTCAATCGGTCAATATCTCAAACGTATTTTCTAAAGATTCAATATCTTCAATGATTTTCTCTAGCATATACTGATAACTCCCCAAATGCAACGGTCCTTATCTCTATTTGTTCTCAAAGCTTCCTTAATATAACGGGCTTTGATCGATTGTTGGGCCTCCGGTCCGATCGATTGGGCCTTGATTTCATGCGAGCTTTTGGATACACCTTCATTGATTTGGGCTTAACTTCTTACTCCTAAGGGCTAATGACTTGATTCCAAGCCCATGTGGCAGCTTACTCACGTGGCTTGATTGCCCTAACTCCTCACTTTATTCCAAAATAAAATCTCCTTCATCCGGGTCGGACTTCTGATGTGGATTTGTTGGACTTGGTAGAAAATGCCCATTTCCGATCTAAAATGCATTGTTTTCACAAATACACTTTGCAAACAGAAAAATGTGAAATCCAGTCGTTTATGTTTAAAATCAAATAGTTTCTTTGCTAAAAACACTAAAAAATCATATCAAAAAGTGGTAAAATATCATCCCTATTAACCGTTCAGTCGAATCATGGCTAGCATATTGCTCATGCGAAGGCTTCCGCTACCCATGAATCATGGCTAGCACATTGCTCATGCGAAGATTCATCACACACGCATCATGTGACCTACAAAGGATAGCATCAACCAAAGCTCAACCTCGTCTCCCGAGCCATAGCAAGTAAAGTGACTCAGTTTCAACGAGAACGTATGACACGCGAAGTACAATTGATCATATCATCACGACGAAAATGCCTACTTAGAACTCCACCAAGTCAATATGTATTCAACTGAAAACTACAGAATAATGGGCGCATTAGTGAAACAAGGCAACACAGTCAGCATCAAAGATCTCCACTTGATTACAGACGAAGATCATCCCAAGAAATAACCTCGAGTCGACAAGTAGAACAAGAAGTATATATGCGACGACGAAGATCAAAACTACGACACACGCCAAAGCATCGACAAAAATTTGGGAGGATCACAATACTACATGGATAATGCCTTATCAATCAAGGTGTTTCAGCGTAAAGCAACAACAGCATCCATCCGAACGAACGAACCTCGCCTTCCAAAGTCATCATCAAAATCATCAGATTCTCGGCAGCCGATCATCCAACAATCTACAATGCAATCCTAAGAACCCCATGGTTGAGCACAATGCGGGCAGTCTAATCGACATATCACCTGCTCATCAAGTTCCTAACTCTATCAGACATCACGACCATATGGAGAAGTCAGAAGGAATCACGCATCCGTCTTCTAACCCAGCAATAACTTCACAGTCCAAGGAACATAAGATGAAGGATCTACCGGACACGCCTGACATCCCAAGCATGCACATCCAACCGCGGTCCAATGCTTAGTCTAACCTAAGCAACACCAATGAACTACGAGTCGACTTGATCCTATCTGAGGGTACGTCATCCTGTCTTCATCCCGTGACCTGGGAACATGTTTGGGTCGTGGGAACGTCATCATGTCTTCATCCCGCGACCTGAGAACATGATGGGTCGCGAAACATCATATAGACACCATCTTGCGACCTGCAGGCTTCGCCGAGTCGCGGATCACAACTCACAGAACATCTCGCGACTTATAACTTATCGTACGTCGCTAGGTCAAATCTTAAGGGCATTACCATGCCACACGAATGTGCTGATACAATCATAATCTCAATCCTAGCATCAACCTTCTCTCGACGGGGAGAAGCTTGTATTTGGGATAAGGTGGTGATCATCTCACATCCCACGCTATCAAAATGCCACCATTGTTGATGGCCACAAAAATATTTACACATGGGTTCATTAACACCTCTTACGGTAACGAGCGCGACGAATTTTATCGGAAGGATTCTCGCTAGTGAAGAGTGAGAGTGTGGAAGGAAAAATTTGTCTTGAAAAGCCCAGTTCAACTGAACACTGGTCACGAACATCTCACGGGCACATCCTTTATGCAACGTCGCGATGTGAGATCAATTTGGTTTAAGCATTTTCTCTGCAAAAAGCATGACCGCTTCGATCAAGTGGCCCATCGAAACCCAGCTAACACGTTGATATTAAGAGAAAAACTTCACCAAGCAGCTAGCATAACCATGCAAGCAATGCTCCAATGCACTATCGTAAACTTTGCTCTCACACATTCACCAATTATCTTGCCGGTCTATTCATCGAATGACTAACGAACCATTTAACGAACTGAAAACATTATCCAAGTAACAAAGTCATAAAACGACTTACCACACTCAAGCATCCAAAAGCCTATCAGCAAATACAACGAGTTCATCCAAGTCTACGAAAACAGATAAAGCCATCCATGCATAAAACAAAGTGAGTTTTCAAACTCAACCAAATCAAGTATCAAAAGGCAGACGAATGTCAAACCACATGAAAGTAACCTAAGAGGCATGACATGGTGTGCCCTCATCCATCAACTCCTCAACAACGGCCTCACCCTCTGCACGGATAGGTACATCATCCAAAGAACGAATCCTCGACAACACCATGGATCTCATGATTGTTGTCTCTGAAGTTTCTTTTCCGTCCAGCGGGCACAACACCGCAAGATCGTTTGTGATTTCATCTACAACAACGAGTTATCACACTCTAGGTTAAAGTCAAAAGTTACTAAGGCATGAAACCCTTGGCGTCCTTTTCTAACATAACCTGATCAAGCACCTTCTTGACAATCCGCTTGATCAAGATGTTATCCAATATAACCATCCAAGGGATCATCTTCCCAAACACTCCTGAGAAACATGGGACAAGAAACTCCATAAGTAGATTATTACAATCAAAGACTGCCTCCAAGAAGCGATAGCCTCTAAATGATCATCATTGATCAACTCGACGAACAGTCTGGTTGAGATCCACGGCATCTCGAAAACATTCTCCTAGGCTTGACCAACAATGCCTCATCTAACGACATCAATCCAATCCATCAAGTCTTCCGTTTTATGATGCTATCCTCCAACAACATAGCAATGTTGGACTATCCAACAATATCTTTATGATACGTAAAAAAATGTTTATGCCACAATCTATTGATGGCAATAGAACGTCTTGAACCCCACGATCAACATGATCACTACTCCCTACCATCATCATTCCTTTCAATATCCAAGCTAGGAGTTGGATCATCATCATCATCACCATATGCTAAGGCATGATTCCCAGAGAAAGACTTACCGAAGTCATTCCCTTCCCTAAGATCATCCAAGCTCTCATCCGTCGAACTGTTAGCCAAGCTAAACTCATCATTGGTCTCATGCTCATCCATGCCACCGAGTTGGGTTGCGTTTTTCGTAACAAGGGAGGAACCCACGACCTAGATCAGTCGTGTAGCTCACAGAAAGCATTGGTGAAGCTCCTTGGCTCGCCATTCCGAGTCAAGGACAAAATTCGCGACCCAAGCAAGATAGTTGGCTTGCATCTATGTCTCCCACACATGACTTGCGACCTGGACTCGAACTGCAGCCCACGTATTCTCGAAACAAGTTCAACCCATGACCCACGGGGTATTAGCTTGCCACTCGACCGCTCGAATAAGATAAGCGACTTGTATGGCTTGCGTGATGATCATCGAACATATCCCGACTCCCCACTTCGCACGATATGGAGAACACGCGACCCGGAGAAGACTTGTGGCTCCCGTGTTCATCTGCGCGGAATAATCTGCGACCCGTGTGACCACCTTGGGTCGCGACTTCAATATGGTGTGTGTATTGAAATTCACACAACCACAAACTTGTAAATACGAAACTTTTAAGGGATCGTCGACTATCTTTTTGTACGAATCGCTTGTAGAGATTACAGCGGAGAAAACATAAAGAATTGAAAGACTAGAAAACTGAACGGCAAAAAAGACAAATATAGATGAACACGAATTTTATTGCTAGATCTCTCTAGGGTTCGAGAGGCTAAGATGTCAAAAGATACATTATGAGTTGTGCTACGCAAGATATTTATACTCTCGGCTAAACCGTCCTAGGTCATTGGGCTTATCATGGGCTTCCTTCCTTTTCTTCGTAACATGCATCTTTGATAACTTCCGTTTCTCCGATGTGAATCAGAGAATTTCCATTTCTCCGTTGATCCTTTGGCAGCTTTCCTTTTCGTCGCAGACTGAAGGAAGACTTCCTTTTTCATGGATAAGTCCTCAAATCTTCACGAATCTTCTAGTATGATCTATTGAAAGGCTTGGCTCGGATATCGGCCCATGATGGAATATCGAACGATTTTAGCTTGTCGAGAGTGTTTCTGGATTCACACGGTTGTTTGATAATCTTGTGAATCGTATGTGAATGGATAGCAACCTCGTTAAAAACCTTAGCAAAGAAAACCACTTCGGGAAAAACCTTACCAAGGGAAAAAGAGTGTAACCATTTAAATCTTTGTCGATCGTATAATAAAATGTTCGTCGTGGATCCTTAGTTCTCGTTGGAACTGAAATGCTTGATACGATCCACGGAATGGTATTGAACCTTGATGAATGACGCTGTCTTCGCGACCAATGCATGCTACGTAGGTCGCAGAATATGTTTTCGTGAGTAAACGACGTGCCAACGAAGATGTTGGGTCGCGAGAACTTGGACGAGACCAAGGCGCGAGCCATTGGTGACTTGGCTCGCGGGACTGATCTTCGGACATGACCCACGAGCTGCTGGGACGCTCGGGTCGCATGATGCACCGCCGAGCATGAACACGCGAGCTGGACTTGGCTTAGGTCGCGGAACAAGCAGGGGAAGATGAGACGCGAGCTGAACTCTGTTGTGGGTCACGGAACCTGTGCTCGGCCGTGTCCGCGAGCCGTGGCCTTGTCCGGATCGCGGAATGTGTGCCTTGTCGCAATCCGTGAGTTGTGTAGCCAAAATGGTCGTGGGTCGTGTGCTCGTTTACGATTCGCGAGATGCGTGGCGGAGTTGGTCGCGGGAAATTTCTTCTGATCTCGTCGCGAATCTTTTCATGCATAATCAAATGATCAATCTTTGACGATGTACTTGCGATCGTTTCGATCCATCAATCACAATAGTTCTTGACGACCTTGAATGATCTTTGACACTTAGTCATTTTCATACTATCATTCTTGAGGGGTGGAATCCGACCCCCACAATTAGCCCCCCAACTCTGCGTTGCTTGTGTAGCTACGGAGAGTTTAGTGATGTATTCGAAGATTGATATATGATAGTTAGTCGCATATCGTGTGTTTTGTTATAATGATAGTTCCGATGCTCGGGTAACGACTGAACCGATATCTTGCGAGATGTGATCGGCAAGATTTGTTGCGACGTTCATAGTCTGCCGTATACGAAACTTGGAGAGAGATCTCAGTTGGATTTTCAAGGTAAATAGTCAAGCTTTTCCCTCCAAAAATTTATTTAAGTAAGGACTCCCCTCACCATCTCCTCATAACTTGCATCCAAGGATTTCCAGATATTTTCATAGATTTTCAAAGTCTTTCAGGTAACTCTATGTTCTCTCTCCTATTCTTCGTGTTTTTTGTTGATGTGACTTGACAGATTTAGGATTTTACAACCTTGTTCTTGGTAGAAACTTGATAGCATAGCTATGTTTGGATGAATCAATGAAGATTTCGATGTTTTTATCATTAGATCTTTGCGTGCTTAAAAGCTTTAGCATTAGTCGTTATAACGATATAATATTCAGGAATCACTATTCATCCTTCGTCATTTTCTTCCCATCTCTCCCCACAAACTCATTCTTCGCTACTCACTCATCCTCTCTGTTGTTGTGAACATCTTCCATACGTAGAAAAATTTTGAACTTGAGAAATCGAGGATGAGGAGTATAGTATGTACCTTGGGGATTGGCTAGAGATGAAGAAACAAGAGTTGATTGCCGCGAAGAATGAAAGGAGACGAGCTTCGAATGTTCTAGGTCGCGGTTTCTTCATCGGAGACGAAGGACGTGAATTTCGATGTTCGTTTATGTCGGCCGATTCCACGAGCCGAAGGCGCAGCCTAGGTCGCGTGCTGCCGAGACGCGGTCTTGAGGCGAGCCAAGGCAGCGATGCGGGTCGCACGTTAAGCTAGAAGGGAGAAGACGCGAGATGCACTGAGTCGCGAGCCAAACCACATATTGCGGTCCAATATTGACTGTGGAGTGGCGAGCCAGCTTTATCCTGCGAAACAAAAATCTCCTACAACTCACTGGTTCCTTTCAGTCGTGAAAAGTGGGAGTTGGGACGACGCAGGTCGCGGGTCGAACGTCTTCGATGAAAGCGCGAGCTGGACTGCTCGTCTGGATCACGGGTGGCGTTGTGATCATGAAGACGTGAGCTGCAGCGTGGTTCCAGCTCGTGGAACGCCTTTCTCCATCTGTGACGCGAGCCAACCTGGTTTCGTAGAAGAGCATGTGATTTCCGATGATCTTGACTTGGTCGACGACTTGATTGACGAACTTCCAGACGAAGCTAGTAAGGGAAGTAAGCTTTTCTCCGGGAATCATGCCTTAGAGTTTTGTAGAGATAATGGTTCAAGCTTTAGTTTGGATAGTTATATCATTAGTGATTATAGTGGTGGTAGTAGTTGTGGTGATCGGATTCCACTCCGTCAAGATTTATACTAGATAATAATCTTGAAGTATTTTCCTAGCGGATGAACAGTGTTCGGCCTAGCTGAAAATACAAACACTCGGAATCGCCTAGCTGAGATCTTACCTAGCTGAAAATACTTAGTCAAAATCTCCTAGCTGGATTTCTACCTAGCTGAAATCTCTCACAGTCAGAACATGCCTAGTTGGATTTCTGCCTAGTTGAAATCCTGCCTAGCAGAGAATGCTTGTACAGAAAATACCAAGACCTGGCGCAAAGCTTCTCAAAAGATCCGACCCGAGCTCGATGACACGCGAGACCCGACCCGAGCTGAAGTGGAGCTTGGTTGATCCGACCCGAGCTCCCTCGTGAGCCGACATGGACGTCTCGACGCACGATAGGCCGACCTAAACGCTACCCATTGGGCCGAGCTGGTCACTGCGACATGTCTTGGGCCGGGCTGAACCTTAATGGGCCGATCTGAACCTTAACGGGCCGATCTAGATCTCGCATCATGGTCTGAGCTAGATTCCTCGTCACACGATGGGCCGAGCTCGCGACAGTTAGCCTAACGGTGCAATCGTCAGACAGGATAAACGCGAATCGTGAGTGAATCTAGAATATAAGGAAGGAAATTGAAGATATGTATGAATTTCCTTTATTCTCGTGCAGCTAGGGTTTGGTTGTAATCTCTATATAAAGAGAACAAGTCATTCATTTTAAGTATCATCTTTTTCCACGCGAGAGAACACTGAGACTCTCTTTTGCGTTCTTTGTACTCCAGCAATAAAAATTCAAACACTTAAATACTTTTCGTCTCCGACCATTTGAACCCATGGAAAGTTATGAATCCTTAAAAGTTACCTTACAAGTTTTGGTTGTGAGAATTTTGGCTCTCACAATGATGGTGATGAGTTCGTTAGAGACTGTAACGATGACGAGGGTTGTTGCGACGGTTTTGACGATCACATAGCTTATGATTGTCCTTGAGATTATTTTGTCATTTATGCTTGCTTGATTGTTTGCCTTGCGATTTTGTTTCTTCGTCTAACCGTCTTGTGTTTCTTTTGTAGAATATCATATTCACGAGATGACGAGTGCTAGAGCGACGTTGATGGATGATCTCGTTACCGGGACTCGATCCACGGAGGCGTTAGTCAGAGGGAGCGAGGGGCTTGTCTTGCAGTCCACGGGTGTGTCTCATCGGATCAAGGTGTGTGCTCTCCGAGCTCAATCTAGTGTTGCGAAACTTGCCGCTGTGTGGAAAGAGAAGAAAGCTGCTCTCAAGGCCTCGGACAAAGGCGAAGGCATCGCTCCTGCTTGTTCGAAGAAAGCCGAGAAGGCTGTTATAGGTGTTGCGGAGAAAACCAAGGCAGCCGCCTCTGGTTCGTCGAAGAGGCCTAGGAAGGCCAAGGAGGTTGTCCCTCCGAGCGGGGAATCCAACGATATGCCTATGGATGCTGCTCCATTGTCTTCGAGATCTATTCAGAGAGCCCACGTGGAGTTCTTTGCTAGTGCGGTTGAGATTGGAGACGAGTTTCCTCCGATGACTCTCTTCGTCGTCGTAATGAGTTTTTCACAGTGGCCCAAACTGGACTAGACGTAAGTGGTCCTTGACTCTTTCCGTTCTAATGAACTTCATGGCTTAGTTGTTTGTTTCTTTTGATTATGCAGCATATGGCGGCCTCAAACCGCTTGATAATGACTTGATCGTGGCGAACATGGAGATTGATAGTCTCAAGGCGGCTCAACGGGCTCACGAGAATGAGCTAGCGTCGTCCGCCGATCTTCTTTCTAGACCCGAGACCAAGGCTGTCGACTTCGAGAAGAAGGCAAAATCGGAAGCCAAACGTGCTCTTAAGCACAAGAACGAAACGGCCGCGGTAGTGGCGAATGGTGAAGTTGCTCGAGGAAAGTACCGATATTGTGCAAAGGCCACTCGTGCCAAGGTGATCCGACTTCAGGAAGAGATGTCCGTTCGGATGTGCAATCTCTTGCAGGGTAGTAAATTTCCGATTATAGTTTTATGCCTTAGCATTTTTTTGTGAAACCTCATCATTTTTTCTTTCCGATTGTAGGCAAAGAATACCCTTCAGATAGTGGCGTCGCTTGAAAGCGAAACTCTGACTCCTCTTGGGGATTTGAAGACCGAGATGAAGACGTTGAAGACTCTGCACCTGGGAGCCGATGCTGATTATGATGCCTTTGTGAGCGAAATTACAGCGGATCTAAACAGCATGAGCATGCTTGGGCAGGACAAGGTGGCCGTCGAAGAGGCCGAGATGATTAACGTTCCGATCGTCACCAGTAATCTTGTGGATGCGATGGAAGAGGATGTGTCAATGTAGGCATCCGTTTGACGATGTATGTTTCTATTTTTTTTAGACTTGGCAAATGATTGCCTGTTTGATACTAGATCTTGCCGAGTTTGATAACTCGTGTTCTTTTGTGCCTGGATGGCTTTATCTGTGTATTGCAGAGTTGATGAATTTGCCGACAAGCTGCTTAAGCGTTTGAGCCAGTTTTTATAAGACGACTTTTCAGATAAATTTGATATGCTTGCGAGTGTTACAACTCAGGTTATGATTTTTAGATAATGTTTCGAGTTTAACCGATGACTTGTTGGTCATGTTGATGAATGTGCAAGAGCAAGGTTCATGATGGTGCGTTGGAGCAGTATTAGCGTGGTTGTGTTTCAGCCACTCGGCGATTTTTTGTTTATAAGACGGAAGAATGGCCGAGAAGGTCCTCTTTGCCAAACAATGATCTCATATACGCCTCATATATTCTGGTATAAATAAAAAAATAGAAGAAAATCGAAATATAGGGAAAACCCAGAAAAACCTGTGAAGTTGAACAAAATTACAGGATCCAACCTGCAATATCCATCCGAACCCATGACCAGACCTGGATCCAGGGAAAAGACGCGGGTCGAGGACGGTTTATGTTTAATAACCGTTCGGGTCTTCAAAATCGGGACATTTGGCATGTACCGTGTAACCGCAAATAACCGCTTGTACCGTGTAACCGCAAATATCCGCAAGAAACCAAAATAAATCCCCAAATCAATCTTAATTTCCATTTTCACATTCTCCTCTCAATTTCACTCCGTCCCGATATCACTGCGATCCATCCGATTCGACATTTCTTCCTAGCATTGTTCAACCTACAGTCAGGAGAAATACTCGGAATAACCTGGAGGACTTCATTCTTCCTCTGCCATGGCTCAATGCAAGAGTGAAGCAAGGAGACTTCCGCTGCCGCCGTCGACTCCTACGCCGCCTTCGTCGCCTACTCCGCCGGCTTCGTCGCCTACTCCGCCGCCTTCATCTCCTACTCCGCCGCCTTCGTCTCCTACTCCCCTACCTCCATTAAACGATCCGGCGAGTGATGAGAACGAGAACGTTGAAGGTTCCGTAGAGTTAGGCTCGTAAGACTCTCAATCCGGTGAGAGCAAGGAACAGAGTGAAGGTTCGCCGGAATTGTCAAACTCTAGGGAGAGAGTAAGTGTTCT
>OVAP01001440.1:0-23979 GCA_900406295.1 Aurinia saxatilis | reverse complement strand
TATGTGATTAAGGGTAAATTTTTTTGGGTATATGTGATTAAGCCCCAAAAATAAATGCATGTATGTATTGTATTGTATATACACTTATTTTCCTCCTTTTTTCTTCTACATAGATCTATGTTGATGTGTGCAAAACATACAAAATAGAATTGTAATTATACAAGTATCAAATGGTTGAAATGGGTCCATCTTTGATTGTACGGTTCAGTGATTCCATTCCATGTGCATCACGGCTCATACTGTAATTGACCATTTGGCATCATACCGCCCATTTCTATCTTTGATTTTTTGGGGTCCCGTTCTAAGATGGTAACATGAACTCATTTTTGTTTTGATGCTTATTCAATAAATAGCATGAAAATCACATTCACCTGGGGTAAATATAGCATCAACTTTTGTAAATATAGCATATGGATAATAACATGTATATATATATTATAATGCATCCATTTCTAAATTTGATTTCTATATTCTAATTAGGACCGGCCCAACAAATGTTAAAATATTTGGTTGGCTAAAGAAAAAGAAAAAATATATGCCCTCAATGTTGTTCGAACCCTGGTTAAATTACAATCAAAG
Source organism: Aurinia saxatilis (assembly GCA_900406295.1). NCBI lineage: Eukaryota > Viridiplantae > Streptophyta > Magnoliopsida > Brassicales > Brassicaceae > Aurinia > Aurinia saxatilis. The sequence goes on along the minus strand of OVAP01001440.1, from coordinate 23,400 downwards.
ATAACAGAACCATTAGACCATNCAATGTTGTTCGAACCCTGGTTAAATTACAATCAAAGATAACAGAACCATTAGACCATAATAAAAAATTTGTTCAATTATGTTGCCCCAAATTCTTATTAAAATTTTGGTGTCTAAAGTTTGTGCTTCTTGAGTTTTAGCTTAGGGTCGGACCTGATTTTAATATATATATATATATACATATATTCTAATGTATACACTATTTCTAAATGTAAATTTCATCCATTCCCAATTTCATATATACTATGATTCTATTTTATGGTAATCTCTTTTAATTTATAAAACTATACTATTACAAATAGGAAAATACCAAACTCAAAGTTCTAATTCTAAAACCACAAAATGCTAGAAAACAACAACATATGAAATAAAACCCCTTGCTCTAAATTTAGAAATCAAACAACATTGATGAAATTGGGAATGGATGTAAGAAAACTCACATATGATAAAAAAAATATATATATATATAAAGTTCTAACATGAGTTTTTGACAAAAACAACCCATGTTTTTTAAAAAGCCAATCAAAGAACTCAATTATATGCAGTCAATTGTGACCTTTGAGATCACAGGGCCTAGCATAACAGATGAGTTACCAAAATGATGTTAATTTTCATTGGTAGATGATCCTGAACCTTTGAATAATTATCCTCTTTTGAAATTGTGAAACTGACTAATTATCCTTTGTTTCTTATGAAAGAAACACAACTATCATCATCTTCTTCTCTCGAGATCAATTGGTTATAATAGCAGCATAGGAACTAAAAAGGTGAAATTACAAAAAAGGGTGTGTCAATTATTGACGAAGTGATTTTTGGAATGAAGCTGTTAACTATTCGATCGGAGAGCGGGGAAAAATCAAGACAAAAGTAATAAAGTAGTGTGTTATGTCCAAAAGTGGACCTGTCCGAAGATAAGAGAAAGTGGGGCCCGTAGTTCGGAGTGGGTTTCCTGTGACCTCACGTGTGGGACCTACGCGTCGAATGAACAACGGTGGAGAAGAGAAGAGGTTGTTGTCTTGGAGAGAAGAGTCTTCGTCTCTTCACTTATTCGTTTTTGATTCGCATTTAGTGGTTGTGTCTTGTGTTGTGTAGCCTCTTTTTTTATATTTATTTAATTTTTCTGCAACATGATTTGTGAAGGGTCCCATTTATATATATACATGTGTGACTTGCTTATTTATACAATTGTTGAAATGTCTCTTCGGTCGGAATGGTTTTATTCAGACTTCAGAGTATTGGGAAAAATTTAGGTTTTTTTGTAAAAAAGAAAAATGAACCCTTTAGTTGAAAAATTAATCTAGTTTTCCTTGATTTGAATAAAATTGGTTTGATTTTGAGCTCTAAAACTATACCTTATAATCTTGGAGGTTAGTCCAATTGGTTTCTTTTGTATACCATGGTTACATGGTTTGATTTGCACCATGTACGCCGTGCGAGTTTTAACTATTTGCATCATGTACCACATGATTCAAATTACGTTAAACTATTTATTTGAAGTGATAAATATAAAAGAAGTATTTGACGAGGACCCTCATAACGTGTGGGGAATGGAATTCAGCCACACATATTACACATTTGGTTGCCACATTAAAAATGTGCGGTTGCTCAATATACATTCTAGCTAGATGTGAATGTTTCACCATCCATGTTCACTTCAAGAGTCAAGTTCACCATCCATGTTCATTTAAGAGTTTGGTTCGGTGGGGTTAAGGCAAGCCTGGAGATTTATTTGGTAAATGATGCTGAGTAAAGCAAAATGAGATTTTGACACCGCATCGAAAAGAATGTAGCATGAAAGATGTTTCTTGAGCTGCCATCTTAAGCAAAATACTTTCTAGCTTAAAACAGAGTTGAGGTTACATAGGATAATCAAAAGCAAATACTCCAGTGCCAGTGAGTCGTCATATATCTCTTTGTTCAAGTCATGTAATGCGAGTCTAGAAAGAGCACACATCTGACCAAAGTCTAAAAGAGTTGAGATATACAATAACGTTTCACCTTAACAAAACACTAGAAGAAACTGTGATCAATGGGAATGCTAATTTCCGTGTTTAAAGAGAAGGGAAGCAAGACCTCCCCTCCATCCGAAAACACCTGCTGGCTCAGGCCTTTTGTGTAGAATTGACGCTAGACCGACAGGTCCAGTTTGACCAGGAAGCCTCACCACCTCCTGATTAGCAACCGATGCAGATACAGAGAACCTGTTTTACAATCACAAAACACTTTCAAAGTAAGTTCCTTGTTACTTCGAAATGTACAGAGGAAAACAAGAGCATGTGATCCAGTCCTACTCAATGCCTCACATTTTATCTCATTTTTGTGAAGTTGCAGATTTTTTATCGTGAGGTTACATACGTTGGTAGATTACAAAGGTACAAACACAGTGAAACCCGACTACATTCCCAAAACCAATCATCCAGACATATAGTTTACCATAGTAATCATTGAGTTTTGTATAAAGTTTGGTTCTCTAATTTTCCTAATATCAAACAAGAAGTAGCCATCTTCATGAACAGGAGCACGATTTATCTCACTCGAAAGCTAAAAAAAAAAACAGACTCACATTGGAGTTGGAGCAATAAGTCCCTCATAAGCATTGGTACTGTATCCTTGCCTCTGCTTATGCTTAGGATTGGAAGAACAAATAACATACACACGTCCACGACGCTTCACCGTCTTACAAAACTCACACATCTTCTTCACTGATGATCTCACCTTCATTTTTCCCCTCACTCTGCAAAATTCACACCCAAACACACAAAACCCATAAGCTAAATCATCGAAACAACACTTCAAAACATTCCAATTTATACTCAGACCTAAAATTTCATCCCCTAAACATTCCCTTTCTACTTTATCTAACCCAAAATTGTTACAAAGACCCAAGAGTAAATCGAATCTGAAACATCGATCTATAACAATACTCTTACTGAGAACAAAACCTAGATAGATCCAGATACAAAATCGAGTGAAGAACAACGAGATTACCTGCGAATTCGAAGCCGACTACGAAGAAGAAGATCCAAAATGAAAGGGTTTTAGAGAAAAAGAGTTTTTGGTCATGATAATGGGCCTTTAATGGGCTTTTTGAGAGACCCGAAAATAAGATCCGATCTAAATGATTCCGATTTAGGAATTTGCACTTCACCGTCGATCCTCCGTTTCGATGCCCTAATTTGGGATTTTCCCGGGAAAATGGACAGCGACATTGAAATCTCTCTCGATAGGCTTCGGATTAAGCGATTAGAATCTATTGAAGAAAATGGCACCGAGCATTTTCCTTCGTGAGTGTTTTTTNGGGTTTTTTTTTTTTTTTTTTTTTGCTACCTCCTCTTTGGATTCTGAGTTAAAATTGATGATTTTGTTTAGGGATGTTGGTTACGATGATAAGAGAGTATCGTTGATTCGGAGGATAGATTTTGCGTGGGCGTTGGAAGAGGAAGATGAGGTGAAGAAGAAGAAGCAGAAGAAGAGTAAAGAAAGCTCGGAGCAATGGCCATGGAAGGGTATGGTTGAGAATTTGCAGTTGGCTCATCAGGAGCTCTCTGTTATTATAGACCTTATTAACACTGTGAGTGATACTTTGCTTACATGACAATGTTTAATTTCTAGCTCTTTAGTGTCTTGATGGAGACTTGGATTTTCTAGTCTTATGTTCTGATTTGATCTTGTTAGGTGGAAGCAAATGATGCAGTAACAGTTGCTGGGATGACTAGACCAAAGCCTATGCCGAATGAGATTCTATCGGACCTTGCTGTGTCTACTGCTACCAAGTTACAGAGCTACCGGGTAACTATTAGCTTCTTTTCTTTATGTGCAAATTAACTTTGCTTATGGAAGGAATTACGTACTTTTTACTGTCCGGAGAAACTCTTGGCAAGAAATGAACTTGCTTACGTAAACAGCTTTTTATATTATGTAAGTGTCTGTGGATAGTAATCTTCTGAATTTTTATCGTCTTTGGATACTGGTCGCCTCTGCAGCATTTAGGAAAATACTTTAAGCAATCAGCAAAAGCGTTAGAGCAGAAAATCAATCGCGAAGCAAGGTTTTATGGTGCTCTTATCAGGTACCAGTAATTGCTAATTAATGCCAGCTCCGTTTTTTGAACAATAGATTTTAGGGAAACATATTTTTTCCATAATGCTTTTTCGCAACTCAGTTTTTTCGTTTTGCATTCTTGATTATAGATAGCTTACAGTGTCATAGCTATTTGTGCTGTGTTCAGATAAATGATGTTGCATTTTTAGATCTAGGACTCGTCACTTTTGTTAACTGTCATTATTGTGATAAATGTGGAAGCATTTTATCATTCTTGTTATGTTATACAAAATTTGAAATTGGACTTCTAGTTATACACCATCTACACATAGTACAACACTTCAGGAATCTGCAGGTTGTTGTGTAGGGACTTAGGACTATGCCGTAAAATTAGGGAAACTCCGTAGACATTGTTTATAATTTGCAGAAAACGATAACATAACGTTAGATTCTAGAATATGCATCGTTGATACTTGCAAATGTTTATTTTTATTTTTTGGTTATGCTAACAAGCTTATAGGTTGCAGCGGAACTGGAAAGTCAAACGACAGCGTGTGCTTGCAAATGCCAGCAATGAGGGCTTCACAATTGATCTTTCAGAGAGTTCATTATATGATCCGACTTCTGGTTTTCGCCCATCTACACTATCCACTATTCGTGTAGATCATGATTCGGCTGGTATGCTGGCCATTAATCTACCCCAAAATTCATGGTACTCTCTTCGGTTTGGGTTTGTTGGCTTAAATTCGATTTACCACCCAAACACATCTGGTGAGCATAGAGACTCCACTAGCTTCCAGGATATGTCTGAAACATCAGAGAAGCAGTCTGTAAGTGATGACGAATCTGTTAAAGAAACTCATTCGCTACTGAGGGAGGTGCATAAATCGATTTTTGCTGAGCAGGTGCTTATTTTTCTCATATATCTCGTAGTACGCTCTGTACATCTCTTCATGGCATTTTCTCACTTCTTTGTTCTTCTTACCAGTTGTTTGACATGCTAAATCGGGAAGCATTTAAGGAAGGTGTAGGATTCAACATTAGTGGAATACGAGAAAACTTTATGGAAATGAGCATTGGCCAAGGAGCTTCTTTGTTTGTATCTCTCTACCCATCAGGAAAAAATGCCAACACGAAGAAGTCTGAGTCTGCAATCTTGCCCATTGAATCATCTGGCAGAACAGAATCAACAGAAGAAGGAGACCATCGCGTGAAGAAGCTTGGGTTCCCTAGTCGTGCAAGCTATGAAATATACTTACAAGAAATATTTCATGAGCATGTCTTTGGAAAAGCCAAAGATCAGCCAAAGTCAAAAAGCAACCGAGCATCCAGTCAAACCGCAAAGGACAACAACTCTGGACTTCTTGATCATTTTTGCCTATCTTTGGCTCATAGGATCTTCTCAAATAGAGTTCTTGTGCATCTGGAAAGCGTGGTATTTTCCCTGCTGCATTAAGCTTTATTTATTGCATGATCATTCTCTATCAATGACCTTGGTGTTAATAATTGCTACCTCCTTGTTGACAGGTCTGCAAGGTCCCATATCTTCATTTGATATCTCATCCTACATGGAATTCTCGCACATCTTCATGGACTGTCTTCATGACTGTTCCTCCATCAATCATCCCCCAAGGAAGTTCTGAAACCGAGTCTCCAGATGGTAAGAGGAATCACAAGACCCAGTTCCGGACAAAAGTGGTGGTAAAGGATGATTGTATTAGTATTGAAGCTGAATGCACGCCCAATGTGGTTGGCTTACTGAAAAGCAGTTCCTGCAATTTATTCTCTATGAATAAATATGAGTGCGACTTGGCTGACCTTCCCGTGATAATTCTCCAGCAGGTATGCTCAGAAATACTCTTCCTGTCCTAAATTCTATTATGGCTACAAGCACCAGGTCCTAAAACACCCGCGGTTTACTAACGGGAAATGCCAAAAATAACAATCTTAATAGGTAGCGAGCCAGATTGTGTGTTGGCTACTGGAGGAAGCGAGGATGGTTGGAACAAAAGCCAGCCGCGATTTTCTGTCTCTATCGTTGGAGATCGTGGAAGGGGAGAGAGTAAGCCTTGTGGCCCAAGTAGACCCTGAAGACGCAAAGGGATGCATCTCGTGGTGGCTTGTGATGGAGAATGGCTGCACCGAAGAGAAGAAAGGGGTCTCGGAGACTCGGAAGTGGTTGGGTCATTTGTCTCTCGATTTGTTGTACTCCGTTCTCATGGATTTGATCAACTTATGTGGTAGTGGTCTCAATGCTGTAGAGAAAATGTAAAAGAAAGAAGAATGACTGAAACATCAAAGTGTTCTATCCAGAAGATTTATACAGATTTCAAATGGTTAGAGTTTATCATTCTGGCAATTTGACAAATATCTCCCTTTCCGAACCTTAATATTTAAGAAAGAGAGGGGTATAAACGGAAATATGTAAAGAATCAGAATAACTCTCGCAAAACGTTTCTCTCGATCCCTCCTCCTCTCTTCACGACGCTGATCGGTTGCTAAATTCAAGCTTCGAAACCCTAATTTCTTTACCCATTGGCTTCGATTTCAGCTCAGCTTCAGGTTCGTTTTCCGCTTTTTCGCTTCTCTCTGATTTGCTGTCTCTCGATTCACCTGATTAGTACGAACATTGGAACTTATGGAGTTCGATTCACTAATACGATCTGATACTTTGCGTCTGGTGTATATAAAATCTGAATTACAATCGGCGAGTCGATTAGCATTCCCTTTGATTTTATTATACAAATCTTCGATTATGATGAATTTTGATAGGTAAGATTGTAGTTGATTGTGTTTGTATGATGGTTTCAGATTCCAGGAGATAATTAGATTCTGAAGTGCTTCAGTGATCAGATACGATGGTAATTATTGTTGCCTTTTTCAAGTGTATTGTGATTTTCGCTTTGTGTTTTGAAGTGATATGAAGCTAAGAGTTGTTTATAACTTTGATGATTACAGTCAGCTTTGTTCAATTTCCATTCGTTTCTGACGGTGGTGCTGCTTGTGATCTGCACTTGCACGTATCTCAAGATGCAGTTCCCTGCCATTTTGGAGCAGAAAACTGGGTTCGTACCTTTTCTATCCTCCTTCTTTCTCTAATTCGATTCACCTCATATTGGTTTGTAAACCCGAGAATCATAAATTACTAGTCAGATTTCGCTGCAAATTGTTTGACTTGACTTTGTAAATGGTTCCTCATACCAAATGCTTTCTCTGTCTCATTCCTTTAATGTCTCCATTCCATACTTTAACATATTTATCTTCGTCATTACAGGTTTCGAGGATTCTTCTGGAAGGCTGCTAGAATAGGTATGCCCCCTTGGAGTTCAGTAGAAAACATTTTGTTGCATAATCCTTCGTTGCATATGTTTGTATAGAGGCTAATTGTAGGCTTTCGAAGATCAAGAAACGAGCTAGTAATCAGTAACTACTATACTCTTAAACCATTGGTACCTTTAAGCATTGTGTTCCTAATCCTGGTGATCTCTTATTCAAGCATATACATCATGGCAAATAGTAGTCATAAAGTTTCATATCATATCCTTCAACACATGCTGTTATTTGTGTTCCATTGCTGATTGCATTTGCTTTGTTGTTAAATGTGACAGGTGAGCGTCTGAGCCCGTGGGTCTCTGTGGGATGCTTCATGATGGGTGTCTCAATCATTTTCTTTTAAGTGTCAACTTCTCACAGAAAACGATTTGTGTAGACTTACTTCTTCGAGATACTCAGTTTTGTGTATGCAAAAAAATATTCCAAGGGGTTGATGAAAACTGAAAGATTAGAATATTTCTCTCTGGATTATTGGATATGGATATGGTCTTGTATTTGAAACGATCATGTGTTGTTTTTTTTATGTGTAGACAAAAGCCTATAAGCTTCAACAAGTAGAACATAAGAAATCGAGCTGTTAAAGCCCTACCTAACACATACATGATACATCTTTGTCGCACAAAGGACGAGAATGATGACACACGCAGTTACAAGTTTGTCTGTTAATAAACTCCAGGCCCTATTGGAAAATTGTTGTGTTATTAAGCTGTAATTATCAATTAGTTCGGAAAATCGATCAGTTTTATGCGGCTGAACCATGAGTTTGCATAGAACATGTTACCTGAATGAATAATATTTCTTGTCACTGTATTATATGTGATGGACATATCAATTACCAAAAAGAAAAAAAACTTTACATTATACAATTAGGGGTCAGTAATTTTGGGGTTATTACACAAGTCCAAACTTCAAACTAGTTCTGTCGGGTGAATAGACACGAACTGAAAAGTATATGGGCCGAGGTTATAATAGTCAGGCCCATTATAAGAGATTATATAAGCAAAACAGGTTAGCATTACTACATCTCTTCAGAATCCTCCAGCCGAGAACCTCCGCTTCTAAAACCCTAATCCTCTCTCAGAAACCCTAGCATCCACATAAAAAAATGGTACCGTCATCTCTTTCCTCTTCTTCACTACATCTTCTACTGTTTAATCTCTTCTCTTTTGATTGATTGATTTTGGATTTGATTTTTGTTTTTGCAGACCGGAGATGCAGTTAACCCTAAAGCCTACCCGCTTGCTGATTCTCAGTTATCGATAACGATTCTTGACCTTGTTCAACAAGCTGCTAATTACAAGCAGCTCAAGAAGGGTGCTAATGAAGGTAATCTTTGTTAATTCCTCATTTTTTGTTTATTTGTGAATTTTTGTTTCTGATTTTGACTTTTTGGATTTTTGTTTTTGTTTGAAGCTACGAAGACTCTGAATCGTGGTATCTCTGAGTTTGTGGTTATGGCTGCTGATGCAGAGCCTCTCGAGATTCTTCTTCATCTGCCTCTCCTTGCTGAGGATAAGGTTTCAGTTTTATTATTTCGAATCTTTAGGTCTTGAGATAGTTGATAAATCTTTGTTTCCTCAACTTAAACAGAGTTCTTGTTGTGACTTATGTTAGATTGACTTGTCCTGTTTTGTTTACTAGTTGTGGTTTAGTATTCTCTTGCTTATAACTTCAAGATTTGTGTTGATAAAATAGGAAGATTTGTATAGTATGTTGTGTCCTGTACTCTTTCATTTGTGATATTAATGCCTTAAAACAACTTTGATTGCTTCTGTTTTACTGATATGCTTGGTTCTGAAATGCTTTTATGTTCTTTGGAACTAATTATTTATATGGGAATGATCTGCAGAATGTTCCATATGTGTTTGTGCCTTCAAAGCAAGCTTTGGGAAGGGCATGTGGTGTGACAAGACCTGTTATCGCTGCTTCTGTTACATCGAACGAAGGCAGTCAGTTGAAAACTCAAATCCAGCAGCTTAAGGTAAACTCAGCCTTTACTTTTCTTTTCTCTATAAGATCACCCTTGATTCCACATTTTGGGATAATTGGTTAATCATTTCTTGGTTTTGAATATTCTGCAGGATGCTATTGAGAAGCTCCTGATCTAAGGCAATCATGTATCTGATTGCTCGGTATGATGGGTCTCCATGTATGGGAAGGCTTTGACTGAAGTTTTGTTTAGGCAACTACCAAAATCAAAAACCGTCCACAATTCTATCTTGTAACGTGTATTACTTTTGCATTGATACAAACTGTTTTCTGCATTTCAGTTTCTTAAGAGTTTGTGCTTTTGTTTTGGTTTTGTGGCCGTGGCATGTATGAGATAACTTATTTAACTTAAGTTTTGTTGCTGGTAAAGACGTTTATATCATTCTGTTCTAAATGGTTAGCATTACTAAGTGTTTGAATGTAGATGATAGAATTATAAAAGATGCAAAAAAATACTATAGCACATCTGCGAAATCGTTTTGGCAATTACCAATCAAAATAACAACGTAGTCATTTCTCTCAAAACTCATGTCATCTTCACAATCACCATTCTCCCATAATGATATGTTATTCTTATGTTAGTGTGTTGGTCATCAGGATCTTGTGGTTATGATCATTAACTTTCTGGAATCAGTAAAACGTAATTAAACTAAAGTGGTATATTATATCAAACACTACACCCAACACAGAAACAAAGCTACAATACATTTTTTGTAACCTATGGGACTTAAGACCGAGCAATGAAGATTTCCACAAGGATCCTATAGTTTCTTGTGCCTTTTTGTGTACACTGATACTATCTTTCTTTTTATAAATCTGTTAGCTTCTTCTACTGTAAAACAAGTGGAAACGAACTGTGACTCCCCTCTATTTAGCTTCTTGCTCCAACAATGGAATCTTCTTCCATGCCTCATCTAACCCATTCAACTGCAACGGCGGCAATGAAAACACGCTCACAGTCGAACTTCCGCTCCTGATCTGCTTCAAAACCCGCAACGCAGCAATGGTACTCTTCATATGAAGACTCTCCATGAACTTATGCTCAGAGAGCTCTGCTTGTATATCCTCAGACTCCTTTGCATCGGTAACATTCTCAGATTCAAGAGGTGTTTGTTCGTTAATCGGGAAGTATCGATCAAGCATTGCCTCGGATTCCTTAATAAGCTTGTACAACAAATCCGTAGTGTAGAATGGTTGCTGAAGAACTTTCTGAATGTATGGTAAACGCATGAGATCACCAGTTCTTTTGTCATACTTCTTCAGTATCTTCACCAATCCTGTTATTAGGACACAAGATTCAACAATCCCATTTCAACATTTTGTTTCACCAACATAAATGACTATGGTCAAACATACAAATCACATGGTTCTGAAGCTTAATACTACACAAATCAAATCTTCTGAATACTACAAGAACACAATCAAAGCTTGAAAGAATTACAATACCTGTGTAATTAAGAGCACTGTAATTCTCAAGAAGAACCATTTCACCATGAAAATCAACAATTTCCTTCCTTATATTCATCATCTTCTCTTTCAAATCCTTAGACTTGACAATCCTGTCTCTCAATTCCTGTTTCCACAAACCAAACACACATAAAAATCAGAACTTTATGAAGAAATCAATCAGCTAAACCGAAATCAATAACCGGACTCAAATCACGGTTTACCTTCAATCTGATGATATACTCTTCCTCTTTCTCTACAAAGAAATTGTTAAATTTCTCCAACTCATCTTCAAGCAACTGAATGAAACTAATCTCCTCCTTGGACATTCCGACGAAATACTCATCACCGGAGACGAAAGAAGAGTCTAACCGGAGACGTTTAACCGGACGACGATCTCCGGTTTTGGAATCAATAAGCTTGAGTTTCTTCTTAAGGTCCTTGTAAGACAAGAACTTGTCTCTCCATTCAGGTAACGTTTGCTCGATCTGGTTACTCAGACTCTTACCAAACTTCATTTTTATTGTTTTTTCCGGGAAAATTTGAGTTATAGTGAGAAAATGAAAATGAGAGAAAAAAGAGAAACGGTTAGGGAGATTTATAAAAGAAGTTTGATGATGATGAAGAAGAAGAATATTCGAAAGGTTTCTCTTTAGAATATGCTTCTTTTTTTTTGCTTGTTAATTAATGTCTTTATTTCGGGGAGAATATCTCTTGGTTTTATTCCGTTTTTTGGTTTTTGAAAATCGGTGGGTGTGATTATAACACATGGCGAATTGTCGGTTCATCAAATATCGGTCTGTTATATTCACCCGAATATTATTTAATTGACTTGGATATGACTTTCTTTTTCTTCTTTTTTAAAGTCTGTATTTTTATGAACTATATATAAGTTTTAGACATTTATATATGATGATCCAATATTTAGTATTTCAATATTTGGTAAAAATTATACATTCGTTCGCATCCCATATTTGTTTATGGAAATAAAAGAGATTTACAATATTACTCTATTATACCCGTATTCAATATAAAAATATTTGGTAAATATTTTATTTGATAAAAATATTTGTTTATAAAAATAAAAGAGAATAATTTCTGAACTATAAAAGTTCGACTTAAACAATATTTAGTATCTGAATATTATTAAAATTTATATTGCTAGTACATATCATATAGTATATAAAATCAATATTTAATATTTTATAAAACAATAGTACCATACTAGGTTAACGGTGGGATGAATAAACTTAAACAATTTTTGTTTCATGTTTATAACTTCTTTGAAAAATTAGTTTTAATTAATATCTCTATGTTAATAAAACTGTAAAAATTAATTGAATTAGAAACTGGCCACAAAAACTAATTTTTATAAAACGTTAATGATTTGGATTATTAGTTTCTGTATATAAAATGCTAACCTAATTAGTTTTTATAAAATACTAAATCACAAATAATAAAGGAAATACAAAAATTTGGATTGTTAGTTTATTTTCTTTTTTATTATTTGTGATTTAGTATTTTAAAATTTTTTGTATGCAATATTTTGAAATTTTTGTTTATTTAAATTCAAACTATATCAGATGTACAAAAAAAAAAATTTAAATGAAACCAGTATTGGATATTATTTTGTAACCAATATTCCAACTGTTTGTGATCATATCAAATATCAATCCAGCTCAGAATGTGATGACGTAAACACGTGGGGACATTTGGTCTTTATGATCATTAATTCATTTACTACTATTACTTTGACAATTACTACTTTTGATTTTATAAAGATTTTAATTTTAATATACAACAAGTATATTCTGAAAATAAAAGGGTATAAACCTCGGCATCTTCCAATCTTTAAACCAATATGGTTATTGTGTTGTGTCTCACTCCATTTCTCCGATTCGCGGCTCTATTCATCATTTATACATTATCTTCTTTCTTTTTTGACATTGTCTATGTGCATTTCTCTCTTGCGAACTTCTATCAACACTTGTCAATATTTATGTTAAAACCTTATCAGTCAATAGTACTATATATTAAAATTTTTAAACATACATAATTAGATAGTGGTTTGCTGATGTCCAAGATACTACATTATGCCGAGGATCTTATTTATAAAATAGTGCACGATTATTTTTAATATTCAGCTTTTGTATTTTGTGTTCAACTTTCTCATTTCAAGTCAAATTCGACAATTTTTATGACATGGTCATCATGGTCTAGAAGAATATTGTACTTTTCTATGCATATCAAGTATATATTGTACTTTTTTATGCGTATGAAGTAATGAAATGTATCGTAGAAGAAACTGATTAGGATGTTTTTCGATGGATGAAACTTGTGACAAACAACTTATAATTTTTCTGTTTGTTGGAGTTGTTAATGTGAAAGAAACGAAGGCTTCATAAAAGTCTCAAAGATGATGAAGTTACAAAGAGAGTTACTCCTCTTCTTGTTCACAAAAATATAATACCTATCCTTCATTACAAAACTGAAATGGTCGACTGCATTTTGATCTCATATTAATGTTACAAATTCCGTAAGAAGAAGAAGAAAAAGGCCTCAAGACATTCTTTCTCTTGAGTGTGCTTCAGTCTGTTTCAGTCACTTCCCCATTTCCGGACAACGCTCTCTTTAGCAGAGACAAGGCCTTCCTCCTTCCACGTCTCTTCATTCGTTTTCAAACCTTTTCCTCCCATGAGTTTGGAGCTTAGAGAAGTCAAACCTTGTCGTGTTCCTCGCAACGCATACAACAACGGGTTTAACACAAATGCAGCCATCACTTCACCTTTCGCAACCACCATATACTGCAACCATCAAACAACCCAAAACCATCAACAAAAAAGAAGTCGTCTTTCTCTTCTGATATTCCAGATGATAAGAATTGGTACTCAGTAAATGAATTACATACCACAACAAGTATTACTAAGAGGGTAATGCCAATCTGCTGTGCTTCACCCCAGAAATGATCACCACCGAACCAACCCCCACCACCACCAAACCAGCCTCTTCCTCCTCCACTACCACCATTTCCGCCACCAGATTCTTCTCTTTTCTTGATCTCTTCGTCCCACTTCTTGAACTCATTTTGCTTCCCTCCAAGAGCACTTTCCAATGCTTTTCGAGCTTGATCCTGCATAATCAAAGGTATTTGAAAACATCACAGTGTTAGCCATCTTTTAGAGTTGGTCAAATCTCTATTTGTTCTTTTCCTCCTAAACTTCCACTCAGAATTACAGGAAGAAAGAGTTCGGGGAGCTGAAACAACGAAGCCCGAGTTTCATTTTTCCTTTATCAGCAAACAATAAGATACAATCAAGTCCGCCGAAGGAAATGTTTGTAAAAGAGATGAGCTAATAAACATTAAAAAGTGAGACTTTGATAGCTCCTACATGAAGTTCTAGCTAAACAAACTACTTCCTGAACATATATATCCAGAGAAGCAGAGATAGAAAAGGTATTCTGTATGCAATAGCAGCAAAGCTTTGAGATTAGATTGGATCAGTGAGAGACTCTAAACTCTCAACCAAATGGTCAGCCATCTCCTAGAAACAATCCCTACAAGGACCAGTCTTCACTCACTGCTCTTTAACCACATCACAACAGCTAATCATCTACATCCACAACAATTTTCAGTTTATCTTGAGGAATTCTCAAAAGGATTCGTTTTCAGAAAAACCCAATTCAATTCGATGTTTAAATCAAATGAAAACCCCTAAAGTCGATTACTTTGGTTCCTAATCCCAACTCTTTCTTTGCTTCAATGTAAGTAGACCAAATAAAAGCGAACCTCCTTCTGGTTGCCGGAGAAAAGACAAGAGACCCTTCCTTTGCTTTTGGTAACTGAGGTTCGGAGAGCGAAGACAGAGTTGGAGGAGTCCAGAGTCCGGCAACGGAAATGGAGAAGGAGCGTGGAAGAAGAAGTAGAGGAAGAGGAAGGGTTTATCAGAAGCCTCATTACATGTCCCATCTCTCTCTCTTCCTTATCTCAACCACAACGATCTCTCGTTACTTTTGTACTTAGAATTTTAGTTCAACCAAATCGCTTATCAAATTAAAGTACACATCAGGTCCCTTTACATTTAATCCAATTATTTTGACAATATTAACATATCATCTGTGAATACAGTAGATATATTATGAAAATACACAACATAATTATCAAAACATGTAATTAGAAACGCTCAAATAAAAAACTTAGAAATAAAATAACTGATTTCTTTTTTAGAATTTTTTTCTTCCTATTTCATTCTTTACAAAATCATTTACGACATTATTCATGGTAAAACCTACGAAAAGTAAATCTCATAAAAACAAAATATATATTATACATAACAATACTAAACAAAATACTTTATTATACTACTCAATATACTTCTATTCAGATCAATCCTTTTTCACTACTTTTCCACATGTTAGTCTATCCTGTTTTTAAATTTAAGTGGAAATGTTTTTAAACTTATGTTGGACCAACTTAAATTACAAACATTGTGAAAAAAATTCTAAGATTTTGATGCTTTTAAGCAACTGAAGATTCATGACGTTCTAAGTATTCATGACATATTGTCATATTAATTGTAACTTTGAAAATATTTTCTTATAAAAAAGAAAAACAATTAAGTGTTAAACAATGATAAAAATATAACTTGTTAAGGTTTAGATGCTGATACTGAAGAAGTTACTGATCCATTCTATGCCAATGTTGTTTCGTCTTAAATAAATTGAGTTTGTTGTTTGTTCGAGTTCTTTAGATAATTTTGTATATGATATTTAAAATTTTATTTTTTTGTGTTTTTATTTATTTATTCAGAATTTTGTATATTTTGTTTACGTTGATTACAATTGATCAGATTTAGAGATCGTTATATTGATTACGTTGACTAAAATCTATCAGATTGAGAGTTTTGTCCTAATTTGGTCCAGTCACCATTTCATAGAAATCATTTAGACTCAAACAATAGAAGAATTAGATTGGGATATGTGATTTGGTTTGTATAATTTTTTTAATGTTTTTTCATTTTGGACTGTAACAACATAACGTAGGAACGGGTTTAAGAATTGGGATTGGGATAGGGATAATACGGTTCGGTTTGGGAATTTTGGCCCGGTATAACAAAATGAATTAGTTTGGCCAATTTTAAAATGTTTATTTTCCAAACCGAAGAGGGAGAGAGCTGGAAACATTCCAGGGGTTTTGTCGCAGCCTCGTCGTCGATCTCGCGACTACCGTGTAAATTCTCTCTTCTATCTTCTGAATTTGTCTCTTATTTTGGTTTGGTAAGTTGATCAGAGTGCTGTGAGTGTTCGGAGATTTCGTTTACTATGTTTTCCTCTAAGACTGGATTTTTTCGTCTGATATACATTACTTGGTTTTCTTGTAAAGGCTAACATTTGGTGTGATTTTGATATGGTTACAGGCTGAGACAGTTAGATTCTTCAGAAGGATCAATTTCATAGTTGGCTGTGAACCGAGAGATACATTCTGAGATCTTAAGGGCTCTTTTTTTTTGGAACCAAAAAGATTTGCAAAAGGAACCTTAATGTCTTACTTGTTAGCTTTTGTTTTGTTGTATTTGCAAGACAAATGAGGTTGTTCTGTCTTGGAAATTCGGAAAGTTACCCTGTCTGCTGCTTGTCTTACCATTCGTAAATTTGTGTTTTCCTTGGATATGGTTTTTACCTGGTCTGACCAATGGAACCAAATAATCATGCATTTGCTTGTATCTGTATGCTACTCTTAAGCACTAGTATGTATGATTGTTGTGAGTAAGATTCCTTTTGGTTCCTTTCCATGCCCGTCTGCATAATTTTGCATCCCTTATCTTGTTCTGTGGACATCTTTGGAAGTGCTTGAAAAGAGATGAGCTCATAACCTTAGAAAGTGTGACTTTTATGGCTCCTAAATAAAGTTCTACCTAAACATACTATTTCCTCCATATGTATATCCAGAGAAGCAGAGATAGAAGAGGGATTCTGTGAAACTGCTACTCCCCTACCAATTCACAAAAATAAGATTTAGATTGAATTAGTGAGAGACTCTAAACTCTCAACCAATTGGTCAGCCATTTCTTAGAAACAATCCCTATAAGGACCAGTCCTCACTCACTTCCCTCTAACCACCTAATAAGCTACATCCATTCCATTGGGATCCATAAACAACAATTTTCAGCTTATATCTCGACGAATTCTGAAAAGGATTCGTTTTCAGAAAAAACCCATTTACATCAAATGTTCCAAATTTAAGATTGCTACAACTTTTATCACGTTTCTTGAGTCGCCAACAACTTTTACCTCAATGATGAGATCACTTCAATGACAGAGAGTCTTCTATATCTTTCAAAGCCTCTTCCATTTCATCACAAATATTGTGAGGATCTGGTATGACCGTTGGATCTACTGCCATCGATATAATCATCTTGTCCGCGTAGCTTATGAAATGGATCAACAATGCCTATTAGACACAATTTATAAATACATATATGAGAAAGAAAGGTCGAAAGGATCTCTTCATAGTAATAATAATTCAGCTTTTCTATGGAACACACAAACGTACTGATACGATTCCATGTCCATAGGCACTTAGAGCAATGTACGCGATCTGATTGCCGTGTAAACTAACTTCTTCCACAGGGCCAACGATGTTTGAAAAGGATGTCGTTATTTTTGACATTGTTCGTGTCAATAATACCGCCCCTGCCTACAAAATGATGAGTGTCATATAATGTCCCCACAGTGAAAAGATACAAATGGCCACCAAGTATCTCTTGGTTTTGAGAAAAAAAGATTTGAATAATGTAGGGGCTCTTGCTCAATATACCTTAACTCCGAACATTTTCAAGAATAACTCTAGATTTGAATAATGTAGAGGAGCCAACAGAGAATGCTTCTTTCGATCCATTATGGATTTTGTCTTTGATAAATTAACCAGTGGATCAGTTTCTAAACTAACGGAGAGCGGAAAATGAATTAAACTGACGTAGTTTCCCCATCTGCACTTCGAACCCTTAGCCAACATATCCGCCACAGGCTTCATGCAATTGTTTTACCAAGGTAAGGTTCAAAGTCTTTTCAACTGAGGTTTAATTTAAGAGGTTGATATTTCTAACCTGAATTCCAGTCTCCTGCCTTAAATTTACTGCAATACCTGCTCGGATTCGTAGTCCGCATGGAATATTGTTTTGATCCGATGTCAATGTCCCTTCCTCAGCATGTGTATTCCCTTATTGTAGAGTAACAACACACACATTGCAAAACATTAAATAAAGCTCCGATGTATCATTTGTCGTGAATAAATTCATGGTAAAAGGGTTACCATATCGTTTGTTCAGATAGCGAGAAAGCGCGGCTTGTGTAACTCCAAGCAGAACATCATTGATAGTCTAGCCACACATAAAAGATGAAGAAATAATTTAAACTTACAAGTGTATATTATGGAGTGTAACTTCATGAAAATTTATAACCAAGCAAAACTCACCATATTCATAGCGTTTTTAATGAGTTTAATATCATCTAATGAGACAGCTCGGTGATAAAATCTCTTTGGATTATACTCGATATCACCACTCTTTCTAAGAGGTGTTTCTGTATCCTCCAAGAACAATTCAGCCGCCAAAAATTGCAAGATATCCACAATGGTATTCCAAATCAATCTCACCTTCGAATAAATCGCGAATAATGACCTTAAAAACTGGCCTCTGTTTCTAAGGTGGTGCGGCAAATGATTATGTTCACGCCGGTTTATAGCAGGAATTGTTGGAAATGCCTCGGGATCTGATGTTTTTCGGGTACACGCCACCAAAAGAGACATTAAGGACATTCCATCTCCTAGAGAATGGTTACATCTCATTACACCGACCGCTTCTGCATCAGATGTTTTGACATTGAGGATATGAATGTCCCACAACGGTCTTGATCTATCGAGGGGAATCATTGTTAGACGCGTGACATAGTCATCGACGAAGCCTTCTCCATCTTCTTCGTTGATCTCTTGTGGGTCTATGTCAGGTGTATATACATGGTCTTCTACATTAACTTTGGTCTTTATCCATCTTGCACCATCATCTGACTTTAAAGTTACATAATCCATCAAACTGTAAGGTAGTATAATATTAATAGATAACATGTTTTTGGGGATATAAGTACCAGTATACTAGAGAAACGAGGATGCTTGGAAACGTTCTGCTTCAAGTCATCCAAAATGATGTCAAGATTATTAATCTTCTGTTTGAAGCCGATCCTTGTGATAATGCAAGTGTTTACATGCGGCAATTGGAATACACTAGACATCGGGCTGAGTGGTTCTTCCTCCTCCATCATCTTCCTTTTAGCTTTCTTTGACCGATCTATTTTGTTGTTTGTTCTCCATGTTCATATTCATATATTTTAAGTTGAAGTAAAGATCTATAACTAATCCTTATAATAATAATCAAAGATTTTATATTCGTCTAACGCCGTGATTCTATCAAATGGCACATTGACCAACGTAGCTTTCATCGTAAATAGTTTCGCTAATTGATTTAAAATTGTCTGTACACTGACAAGCAACTTATTTTATAACAAAACCAGCTATATATACATTTATCTTTGAACACATCCATTTGGTGAGAGATTCTCTTTGAGGAATATATTTGATATATAATTTAATTTTAAGTTACAACAAAAATTTAAACCAATTCTGTTTGATGGCTATCTAATAAGCAAGGTGTTAATGCTTTCTCTGTTTAACACCCATTAACTTGTCATTAGATAGCCATCAAACAGAATTGGTTTAATATGTTAAGTTAGGTGTTAAACCAATTCTGTTTAATGAGCAAGGTGTTAAACCAATTCTATCTAATGAGGAAGGTGTTAAACCAATTCTGTTTGATGGCTATCTAATGAGCATTCACTTTTGACTTTTCCATGGAGACTGACTTAACATATCGAACGTTTTCTTGCTTTCTCTGTTTTTGTTTTGGTTTGGATAAGTAGCTCAAAACAAAATTTAAACCACACGTTCACACACAAATACGAAAACTCACTAGCAGAAGTTGGTTCTGAACAGAGAAAGCAAGAAAACGTTGGATATGTTAAGTCAGTCTCCATGGAAAAGTCAAAAGTGAATGCTCAATATTGGTCCTGTGTGGAAAACTTCCAGGCAAGTGGCACGAATAAAGCATATGGCAGACTTGACAAATCAATCGAATTGCCCCAAGTCAAGAGCTCCACACTTGATTTTAGTTTCCTTTTTCATATTTAAAGAGAGACGCATGAGCCATAAGACCTATCACTTACCACACAAACTCAAGACAAAATGATGGTTTCAAGCCAATCTTATTACTTTTCTTGTTTTATAACCTTGTGTTTGTTCTTCTTGGTTTCCGTCGTTCTACGCACTCTTGCTTTTCCCACACAACACTATTGCCGTCATGACCAGCGGGATGCTCTTCTAGAATTCAAACACGAGTTTCCGGTATCGAGTGCTAATGATTATAAACATTCCAGCACATGGAGCACGGGCAATAATGCTTCGGATGGTGGGTTGTGTGGAGTTGGTACGCATAGTACCGGTACATCGTTCAGCTCATGGAACAAGAGCAGTGATTGCTGTTCGTGGGAGGGTGTCACGTGTGATGCTAAATCTGGCCAGGTGATTTCACTTAGGCTTTTCTATGGTATTCTCAACAGTTCCTTGAAAACTAATACTAGTCTTTTAAAACTCCAACATCTTCAAGATTTAACCCTTGGCTATTGCAGTCTCTATGGAGAGATCCCACCTTCATTAGGAAACCTTTCTCATCTTACAAATCTTGACCTCTCCAATAATGAATTAGTAGGTCAAGTTCCAGCTTCATTAGGCAAGCTAACCCAACTAAAATACCTGTACCTTAACCATAATGAATTAGTAGGTCGAGTTCCATCTTCATTAGGAAACCTTTCTCATCTTAGAAGTCTGACCTTTCCTATAATAAAATAGTAGGTCAAGTTCCATCTTCATTAGGAAACCTTTCTCATCTTAGAAGTCTTGACCTTTCCTATAATGAATTCGTAGGTCAAGTTCCAACTTCATTAGGAAAGCTAACCCAACTAGAAAACTTGAACCTTGGTTATAACAACTTCGGTGGCGATATGGCTGTTTCATTTGCCAATTTAGCTAAACTTTCCACTTTAGACATCAGAAGCAATCAATTCACAATTGGAAAATTCCTTTTCTTACTACCAAATTTAACCAGATTGTCCTCTTTAAACCTCAACTTTAATAATTTCCAATCCAAGTTTCCACCTAACATGAGTGGACTCCACAACTTATGGTATTTTGACGCGAGGGAAAACTCATTTTCCGGGCCTTTCCCTAAATCCTTGTTCAACAATCCTTTGTTATCATCGATTGATCTGGGGGGAAACCAATTCAAGGGACCTATAGAGTTTGGTAATACTTCTTTATTGTCTACTAGGCTTCAATATCTATACCTTGATGATAACAATTTTGATGGCCCGATCCCTGAATCTATATCAAAGTTAGTCCAACTCAGTGTTCTTGATCTTTCCAACAATAAGTTAGAAGGGCAAGTACCAGGTTGTTTAAGGAGATTAGTGTTGACGTTGAAGCTTTCTCACAATGCTTTCAGCAGTTTTGGAAAATCATGGGAAGCTCCTGATGATTCAACAATCGTGGAGTTGAAGCTCAATTCGAATTCATTCCAAGGTCCATTTCCCCATTGGATCTGCAATCTTAGATCTTTACTGCTCTTAGAGTTATCCAACAATCTCTTCAATGGCTCCATTCCTCCATGCCTAACCAATTTTCTTGAAGTGCTAGTTCTACGTAACAACAGTCTCAGCGGAATTCTTCCGAATGTCAGTGCTACCTATTTAAGCGTACTTGATGTTAGCCGCAATCAGTTGGAGGGAAAACTTCCAAAATCATTGATCAATTGCAGCGGGATGGAACTTCTAAATGTGGCAAGGAACAAGATCAAGGACGAGTTTCCATCTTGGTTGGGTTCTTTGGGAATGTTAAACGTCCTTCTCCTCCGATCAAACCGATTTTATGGTCCGTTGTATCATCGCCATGTCTCCATTGGGTTTCAAAGTTTAAGAGTCATCGATGTTTCACATAATGACTTTAGTGGAACATTGCCGCCTTTTTATTTTTCAAATTGGCTTCAAATGACCATTTTAGGCGGACAAGATAATGGTGGCTCTATTGATAATCAGTACATGGACGGCCGATTACTGAATTCTAGTGACTATAATAATTCAATGGAGATGGTGAATAAAGGAGTAGATTTGGAGTTTGAGCGGATTCATAAAGACTTCAAAGCCATAGATTTTTCAGAGAACAGATTATGGGGAAATATCCCTGAATCTATACGTTTATTGAAGGGCTTGCATCTTCTCAATTTGTCAGATAACACATTTACCGGTAACATCCCTCCATCACTGGAAAATTTGACAAACCTCGAGGTACTAGACCTATCTCGGAATCGGTTTTCAGGTCATATTCCTCAAGGTCTTGCTAGCCTCTCATCTCTGTCCTACATGAACTTTTCTTACAACAATCTTGAAGGTCCAATACCACGAGGCACACAGTTTCAAAGCCAAAACTGTTCTTCATTCATAAACAACCCCAGACTCTACGGGTTGGACGAAATTTGTGTGAAAACTCAAGTCCCAGTTCCTACACCACAACTATCAGCGGAATTTTCGGAACCAGAAGAACAAGTGGTTAACTGGATAGCAGCGGCAATAGCTTATGGACCTGGTGTGTTTTGTGGATTAGTGATTGGACATATCTTCGCTTCACACAGATAGACACCATAAGTGCTCGTTAAACCCTTTATCTCCTAAGTATTTTAATGCAATTTTCAGGCGTGTTATTTGAAAACTCGTTTTGTAATTTTCTATTTTATGGTTTTGTAACAAATATCTTTGGTAGTACTTCTCAAACAAATATCTAAAGGAAGACATAAGAACGAGTTTCTTTGTAATATTGTCAACCTCGAGAGAGTAATGACCCGGTGATGGATCATCCAAGGCGTTCCAAGAAGTGAGAAATATACTTATAAGTTTTTCTCAAACTAGAGTTTTGATAACACGATGGCAGATGAAGTAGACCTATTTGACTATTTCTCAGGATAAAATTACCATTATCAAGCAGAACAGCCCGAACATTTGCGTGGCTGGTAGATCCGCTCTGCCAAAATTCGAAAACCTCGGTAGAATTATCATAAACAAATGATTTTCCGATACCAAAGTTGATAGAAGTTATATATGGGGCAGGTTCTTCTCGATTCGCCACCCAAACTATAGTCTTTGGAATGACATTCTTGTACCATATCCCTATGTAGAACAAATTAGAAGTGTAAGACCAATATTTGTAAAATACTACGGAATTAACAATTTAACCAAGCAAGTACACAACGTTAAGGAAATAGNGAAATACATAAAGAAGTACCTTAAGAGGTAAGAGATTGCTAGAGAGTGTTTGGTTTGCTGTGTGAAAGAGAATTTTCCAACTCCGCCCTTAAAGCATATAATGCATCAAGAGGTAAGAGTTTTGATAAGTTCAAAAATCCAAAACGTTTTTGTCTT